>CANDYM010000179.1:0-79996 GCA_947397865.1 Polietes domitor
TCTTAAAGAGTTAAGGTGTAATTAGAATATATTTTTCGAAATTCGTAATTGTTGCTGTTCCTTACCCACCAGGGACTAGTTCTAGGACTTGTCCAGCAACCGTTCATTATCCTGTGGAGTATATATGCGCTGAATTTGCAATATATATTGTTCTTTGAAAATATTCTCATTGCAAATCGAGTGTTTCCACTATGTTTTTTATTTCATCGCTTTTACCTTGCCAGTATTTAAGATGTTACATTTTTTCGTCTGTGTCTTCCTTTTACTCCAAAAAATTTCTCTACAATTTCTTTTAATGCCAAGCAATGTCGTTTTACTCGCCGGTTAGTTCTTTCGTTACGAATTCTTGGCAAAGGACACTTTTCTACATTCAGCTAGTGGGAAGAAAAGGAATGAGAAGATTGCAATGGAAAAACTCCATATGTTCAACTACCAAAATCTATTATGTCGCTTAGCATATGTTAGTGTTTTACAAATACAAATGTTATTGGTTTATAAAATGTCTATGTGTTCCTTTTTGTCGTGCAGTTGTGTAAAAACTGCTGGATGTCGGCAAGGGTTACCAGCTGTCGGGTATTTACATCGAAGTACATCTGTGCCAGTTAGTATGGTAGTGGTCTAAGTCACACTTTAACCATGTTTGAGCCATGGTTTAAGTTTGAGTCAATTGAAACATATTTTTCCACCGAAGCACATATTTTTTCTTAGAATATCTTACTACTATATGGAACTTTTATAAAAAAACGACAACGTTTGTACCTCTAAGGGAACCTCTACTTTCAGAGGATTCATTGATTTAGACCACTTCTATTCTTCTCAAAATTGAATTGAATAAAATAAACAAAAAAAAATTATTTGAATTCGTAAAAGTTATATTTCCTTACCAAAAATAAAACGAAGCTCAAAATATTTTATTTAAAAGAAGTAAAAACGTCGACCTGGCCAAACTTTATATACCGTCCACCACGGATTGCATTCCATAGAGGCTGTCGAATTTCGTAGAGGTGCAGTAATATTACAGGAAATATATTTTTTTAATATAGCCAAACCAAAACAAATATAAATATTGAAAAAATAATTCTATAAATAAATATAATAAAGGGTCTACCATCTAACGTTTTTTTCAACTATTCAACCGTTGGACTATTATTTGTGGGGTGCCCTCAGCAGCCATTTGAATGAAATTATTTTCCATTATTAGCCGGAAGGATTGTACTTTCAAATAAAAAAAGAAATTTCAGAAAATGTTCAGTCGTTTTTGTTATAGCATTTTCAAAATAAAAATTATTTGGCGGACCCTATATTTTTATTATTTCAAACCACGCTTACAAGGCAAGGCTACCAATACGTTTACATATCGAAATAATACTTCAAGTTAATTCAAAAATATATTAAAAATAAATATATTTATATTATCAAAAAAGCTTAAATACCACAAATATTGGTAGATAGTGGCGTTACAGTTGGTTGTATTTCCATTCTATTTTAATTCCAAAAGTAACATGATACAATCAATTTTCGACGTAAAAGTAAAAATGTAAGAATTTGGAAAAAACTTTTTATTTTGCGTGTTCATGCAGTCAGAGGAATGTATACACCGAATTACATGATTCTAGCTGCGGTCATTCGGTTGGTACCCTTTGTTATTCCCTTTTTCTCTTTTAAAGTACGACTTTTTAAAATCGCTTTATATTACGTGTCTACGCAATTAGAGGGATGTATAGGGTGTTTTTTATTGAGGTATAGAACTTCGAATTGAAATAAAACACAAGAAAATCGTTTTAATGTCCATCAATTTGGCTTTATTGGAAGGATAATTTTATGCCATTAATGTTTAAATATGATTTCGGGCATGTGGCCGCCGCGGCTGGCTCGAATATAGCCAATTCTACAGGTTCAATTTTCAATAACGCCACGAATGTTGGCTTCCAAGTCCCCTAACGTTTGTTTGTTGGTTTGTTGGCGTAGACGAGCGACTTCACATATCCCCAATGAAAATAATCCAATGGTGTCAAATCACACGATCTTGGTGGCCAATTGACAGGTCCATTCCGCGAAATTATGCGCTCATCGAATGTTTCCTTTAATAATTCGATTGTGACGTGCGCTGTGTGGCATGTAGCGCCGGTGAACTTCGCGAACTGAACCATTACTTTCGAAATAAATTTGCACGATTTGCAAGCGTTGTTCTTTTGTCAACCTGTTCATGATGAAATGGCAAACCAAACTAAATATTAATCACTTGACAGCTGACAAAATGGCCGCCAGTTAAAAAAGTGATGCCAACTTAAAGTTCTATACCCCAATAAAAAACACCCTTTATAAACCGAAATTCATCATTCAAGCTGTAGCCCATTAGTTGGTACCATTTTTATCCCTGTGTTCCCATGAAAGTACAAATTTGGAAAAACCTCTTTATAATCCAAATTCCATGACTCCAGCTGCGGTCCTTTGGTTGGTACAATTTTTATCCCCTTTTTCGTTTTAACCCCCAAAAGTACGAATTTCGAAAAATCACTTTATTTACGTGTCTATGCAATCAGACAGAATGTATACACCGAATTTCGGTATTGTAAGTGCAGCCGTTTGGTTGGTACCATTTTTATCCCTCTATTCCCATTTTACCCCTTAACACATTGAGTGTCAAGCTGTTTTGACGCAAACCTTCCCAGGATGCCAAACATTTTTTGGGCTATAAGTAAAAGCAATCACTTTCGTACGGAAATGTACGACGTGGCACCCCACGACGGGTTAGGTATCGTACGGAAACGTACGACGTGGCACTCAATGTGTTAAAAATACGAATTTGGGAAAAAGTTCGGCCGGGCCTAATTTTATATACCCTCCACCACGGAGTGCAATCTACAGTACTACCGACGGATTAGTGGCTGTCGAGTTTACATAGAAATTCAGAACCTTACGATAATTGTGATATTACTAGTCCTCTACTATATACTAGGATGGATCAGGAAATTTTTTTGGGTTTTCGGAAGTGACAGCTAAAAATTAATATTTCTTTGAAAAATATTGTAAAATGTGTTATGAAAAATGTATAGAAGGAATGAACGCCTTTCGAATGATTTTAGAAAAAAAAATATGACATTATTTATTATTATTATTATTAATGCCACACAAAAAAAATTTAACGGAAAATATGATTTTATGGGTATTTTCGTTTAACTCACAGACGGCTTGATCTAGGAACGATATTTTTGTTAATTATCATTTACAATCCAAACTTTACTTTCAAGGGGTGACTGGAAATTGTTTTTCCATTTGTATTGACCACCACCCAGCCTACGATATATAAGTATAATACTCCTAGTGTAATCAAAAAGAGAATATGAGGTAGCAATCTTCAAAAATGTGCCAAAAATATTAGGTTATTATCAGTCGTCATTAGAGAGAAATATTTTCCCTCAGGACTAGATCTTTGTTTTTCGCGTCTACTCAGTCTGAGCAATGTACACACCGAATTTCACTATTCTAACTGCAGCCGTTTGGTTGGTACTGTATTGATCCCCTTTCGCGTCATGTATCCCCTAGAAGTTTTTGTTGAGTAGTTTTTTTAGCCATGTTAAAAACGTATTCTATATGCATTTTGAAATTTCTCTTAAATTGAATTACAAGTTGAAATAAATAAATCAAAATCAAATCAAAAGTACAAATTTATATTTCGCGTCTACACAGTCAGATGAATGTATGTACTGAATTTCGTGATTTCAACTTCAGCTGTTTGGGTGGTACCATTTTTATCCCTCTTTTGAAATTGTATCCCTTAAAAGTACGAATTTTGAAAAATCCATCTAATTTACGTGTGTACGCAATTAGAGAGATGTGCATTCCAAAGTTCATGTTTCTAGCTGTTATCGTGTCATTGGTTCCATTTTTATCCCTTTTCGTTTGGGAAGCTAAAATTTGCATTTACTTTTTGGTGCTTTCAGGCTACAAGAGGAATGTACGCAACAAATTTTTTCAATTTCTGCTTTATATAATTGAAAAAATTGGAGTATCCGATGAATATTTCCAACGGAAGGACAAAGTGAATATACCCCCATCCTTAGGTGGAAGGTATAATAATGTCGGTTGTCCATGGAGACATATCTTATAGAACAATCCTCTTGTCTTAAATTCTTTAGAATCAACGGATGTATTTCTGATATTTACAGAAATACAGGTATGAAATTTACAGAAATACAGCTATGAAATTCCTCAGCAAATTCATTTCATAATTGAGGTTTGGATGGAAGATCTCGTTATATTTTCAAAAAAATTTTGGTAACCCTGTTGCATGCAACAAAACGATTGTTTATGGAACGCTGTAAGAAAACTAAAGAATGTTACTTTTGTTTTGCATACATGCCGAGACACATGCAAAATCCGCTTTGTTGTTCTCCGGTGCTCCTTTTTCATGCGCGTATGTGTATATAAACAATTGTTTTTTTTAAGATTTCTCTTTTTCCAAAAATTGATTTTATCTGGTAGTTGGAGAAAAAACATAATGCATTTTATTTCCAACCAGGTTTTTTGTTACTGCATGCTGAACGTAGCTCTTAATCGATGATATGCAAATGATCCTTTAAATAGGATTTTGTTCTAGGTGGGTAGATGGAAAATTGGAAAACGAAACAAGCAGTTGAGATACAAGTACACTTATGGGCAAATTACATTTTCTATGATATATATTTATGTCATATCGTTTAATTCGGTTAAATTTAAAGTAAGTATTCATTTTATCAGAGTTTCTAAAATGTGCACAAAAGGACTGTTTCTCTGTAATCAAAAGGAATATTGTGTACAAATGGTATAATAGACATACCAAATATTAAATGTTGCAAAGTACAATTAAGCATATTCTTTTGTGTCAAACAGTGGTGTACCTAAAGGTTGTCCTTACTTGGTGTGTTTCATTCTCACCAGAATAATTCTATAATCACGTGGTCGACCGAAGGAATTTGTCCATATGGATACAATATTGCGAAAGGGTTAATTACAAATAAGGTAAGATATATCAGAGATATTAAAATCGTAAATAAATAAAAAAATTGCATATGGATATGGGCGTTGGGCATGGCACTAGAAAGTTTCATCTCCCAAACAAGTAAGGAAAGGCTAAAGACGGACGGACTTTCTATCTCATTACAATTCAATTCGGTAAAAAGTGAAATTGGGAAGGATTTTTGCATCCTGTAAATGTATGTGTTGACGAAAAATTTTAAATCGGAAAGGACATTTGAATGGAATTATATTGAAACCTGGAACGATGTGATCCGCTTTCACCATGTATGTTTATTGGAGAAATATAATATGTAAAGTCTGGCCAAAATTGGATAAACATTCGGGAGCAACATTTGTATGAGGGCTATATCTAAATCTGAACCGATCTTACCCACTTTCACCATAGGTGTTTCTAGTTCGATTATAAAATGTTGTGCCAATTTTAAAGAAAATCAGGTACAATATGTGGTTTCTAAAGCGGAAAAAGAGAAATAGGGAGCGACATTTGTATAGGGGCTATATCTAAATCTGAACCGATCTTACCCAAATTCCGCATAGGTATTTATAGTTGGATTATAAGATGTTGTACCAAATTTAAAGAAAATCGGGTAAAATATGTGGTGTCTAAAGCGGAAAAAGTCAAATCGGGAGTGGCATTTGTATATATCTAATCTAAATCTGAACCGATCTTACCAAAATTCTGCATAGGTGTTTCTAGTTATTGTAAGGTGTTAAGCCAAATTTGAAGAAAATCGGGTACTATATGTGCTTTATAGGGCGGAAAAAGTCAAATCGGGAGCGACATTTGTATGGGGCTATATCTAAATCTGAACCGATTTCCTCCAAATTCCTTGGCCAGAAAAAATAACCTCTTCCTATTTTCATGACAATCGGTAAACAATTGCGACCTGTAGAGTGCGAACAAGCTTAGATGGACAGCAGACGGACGGACTGACGGACAGACAGACATCGTTAAATCGACTCAGGTGGTGATTCTAAGCCGATCGGTATACTTAAAGGTGGGTCTAGCTCGATTATTTCTTGGTGTTACAAACATTTGGCGCGAAACTAACTTATAATACCCTAGTCCACGAAGTGGTGTAGGGTATAAAAATACAATTTCTATTATTTTAAAGCCAAGGCTAATACTTCAAGTTAGGTTAAGAAGTATATATAAAGTAACAATATTCTAAAAAAGAAATAAATATCTTAAATATTGGGGGGATAGTGGGTGTATTTTCAGCTACAGTCGTTGTTTTTTCACCCTATTTTAATTCCAAAAGTACAAATTATGAAAATCCATTATCTCTTACGTACGCAGTGCAAAATAACATAACGTAATCATTCTAGCCATTTGTTCGCTACCAGTTGTATTACCTTTCCAGTAAGAAATAATATACGAATTTGGAAATTTCTTTTTATTTTGCGTGTCTATGCAGCCAGAGGAATGTATAAACCGAATTTTATGATTCTAACTGCGGCCATTTGGTAGGTACCATTTTTATCCCTTTTTCATTTTACCCCCTTAAGAGTACGACTTTCTAAAATCTCTTTATTTTACGTAATTAGAGGGATGTACACACCGAATTTCACCATTCTAGCTGTAGCCCTTAGGGGGTACCATTTATATCCCACTGTACCCATTGTATACATTAAAAACACGAATATTGGAAAACGTTTTTATTTTTCATGTCTACGCAATCGGAGGAATGTATACACCGAATTTTATGATTCTAGATGCGACCAGTTGGTTGGTGCAATTTGTATCCCCTTTTTCCATTGTACCCCATAAAAGTATGATTTTCTAAAAATCCCTTTTTATAACGTGTCTACGGAATCAGAGAAATATATACACCGAATTTCATTATTCTAGGTGCAGACGTTTGGTTGTACCATTTTTATCCCTCTGTTCCCATGTTACCCCTTTAAAGTACGAATTTGGAAAAAATACTTTTATATTATGTATTTACTCACTTAGAGGAATGTACACACCGAATTTGTTTCTAGCTGTTGTCTTTTTATAGGTGCCATTTTTATCCCTTTTGGTCCCATTTCAACCCCTACGAATAAGAATCACTTTATGGTGCACGTTTTTGTTATAGGGGAATGCGCATACCCAATATCCCAATATTTTCAGTCGCAATTATTGTCTGAAACTTACAAAAATTGAAAAAAATTAAAATTAATTTTGAAGCAAATCGGTTCAGATATAGCCCCATACAAATGTCGCTCCCGATTTGACATTTTTGCTCTATAAGCCACATAATTTAAGCGATTTTGATCAAATTTGGTAAAAAATCGTTTATTCCAATTAGAAACATATATGCTGAAAAGGGCCAAATCGGTTCAGATTAAGATATAGCCATCATACAAATTTCTCTCCCGATTTGACATTTTTCGGTCTAGAAACGGTATATTGTAACAGATTTTCTTCAAATTTGGCATAACTGCTTATATTTCAACTAGAAACATCTATGGTGAAAATGGGTCAAATCGGTTGAGATTTATATATAAAGGGTGATTTTTTAAGAGCTTGATAACTTTTTTTTTTTAAAAACGCATAAAATTTGCAAAATCTCATCGGTTCTTTATTTGAAACGTTAGATTGGTCCATGACATTTACTTTTTGAAGATAATTTCATTTAAATGTTGACAGCGGCTGCGTCTTAGGTGGTCCATCCGCTTAGTCCAATTTTGGCATTTCCACGTTTTTGAGTAACAGAGACCCAATTGGTGCGAACGGCGACGAATCGAAAATTGGTGGTCATCATTAACACTGGCCGATACAGCTGCGATATTTTCTTCAGTTCGCACTCTACGTAAGCGTGTTGGTGGTTTAATGTCCAACAATGTAAATTTGGTGCGAAATTTAGTCACAATAGCCCGAATAGCCGCTTCAGTGGGTCGATTAAACTGACCATAAAATGGAAGCGCGCAATGAACTTTCTTAACAGAGCACGCATTTTGATAATAAAATTCAATAATTTGCAAGCGTTGTTCGTTTATAAGACGATTCATGATGAAATGTCAAAGCATACTGAGCATCTTTCTCTTTGACACCATGTCTGAAATCCCACGTGATCTGTCAAATACTAATGCATGAAAATCCTAACCTCAAAAAAATCACTCTTTAGCTTACAAAAGTCTCTCCCGATTAGAATTTTTCTGCTCTAGAAACCACATAATTTAACCGATTTTCATCAAATTTGGCACTACACCTTATATTTCAACTAGAAAAACCTGTGGTGAAAATTTGTCAAATCGGTTCAGATTTAGATGAAATCAACATACAATTTTCGCTTCCGATTTGACGTTTTCTGTTGTCGAACTAGAAACATCTGTAGTGAAAACAAGTAAGGAAGGTTAAAGTCGGGCGTGGCCGACTATATGATACCCTACACCTAGTTCTCCTGGAAGCTGTTTGGCTTAAATCGTACTAGAATTTTGAATTTAGATATTTTGTAAACAAATGTTTTATTATAGGTTGAAGTTTGTCTCATTGAAGAAATAAAAAATAATTTTTGGATACAATATAATGGTATAAAATAGACAATTTATTAATTTTTTGCCATTTAAGTACTTGGAATAATTGGTTTCCTTCCATTTAGAAAGTACTTAGCTCTCTCGCCACGTCACGGCTTATTCCCAGAGAGAATTGAATATGTTAAATGCAATTTTAAATTTTATTTATAATAAAATTCATTGTTTAACATATTTTATTATTGATGATCACTTCATCTGTTATTGACTTCAAGTCAATAAATGTAAAGCGTCGTGTTTAGTCTTGATCAATTTTAAGTTTTTGTTTAAAAATGTCAGACAAATATTGAAACGCATTTAAATATTGATATTTTTTATAATATCACAATTATGTGTATGTCTGAAGTAGGTAACATAAACGTATATATTTATAATAATACGCTATTCTTAATATTAAAATACTTTTATTTAAATTTTATTTATAAAAAAATCATTGTTCATCATATTTAATTACTCTATCTGTTATTGTGTCGAAGTCTATAAGTTTAAAGCATTGTTTATTCTTGATCATTTTTAACACTTTATTTAAAAATGTCAGCCAGATGTTGAAACGTATATAAATTTTGTTATTTTTTATAATATCACAATTATATTTAGGTTTCGATATCGTAACATAAATGGCCGACTAGATAATAAAAAAATAATAAATATATTTCTTTGTAATAATAAGTTATTCCTAGTATTCACATAATGTAAAAATCTATAAAACTATAAGGTATACATTAATTAAACATTCTAATACATATCGCGTCGTGGTAACTATATACAGTTTAAAATGTTAAAGCATTTATAATGCTATAGTCAATATTGGTGAAACACCAATCAATTTTTGTCAAATTTGAAGAAAATCTGTCAAAGTTTGTGGTTTCTAGAGCGGAAAGAGTCAAATCGGAGGAGACATTTGTATGGGAGCTATATATAAATCTGAACCGATCTATCCTATTTTTACCAGAGCTGTTTCTAGTTGAAATAGTAAATATACGGTGTCTTGCCAAAATGGAGGAAAATTTGTTGAAATATGTGGTTTAAAGAGCGGAAAAAGTAAAATCGGAAGCAACATATGTATGGGAGCTATATATAAATCTGAACCGATTTGCTTCAAATTAAATAGCGTTCGTCCTAATCCCATAAAACTTCGTCGTGCAAAGTTTCATTTAGTTCTAACAACAATTGCGACTTGGACTTTGATTACAAGAACGGACGGACATCGCTAAATCGACTCAAAAAGTGATTCTATGTCGATCGGTATAATAAACGATGGATCCATTTCGTTTCCTTTTGGGTGTTACAAACAAATGCACAAAGACATTATACCCTGTGGTGTAGGGTATAATGAATCAAATCGGTTCAGATTTATATATGTAGAAGAATTGTCTCTCCAGTTTTGGAATAAAAACACAGCACAATTTAAACGTTTAAATTAACAGGGTACATTTATTCAGGTTGTACATATTCATTATTATTAAAAGAAAAACAAAACACTTAAAATAATTTGAATTAAAGAAAACTTTCTCGTCTGCGTTACGTCCGTTCCATTCTAGCTCTTATTACGACTCACCTTCTGTTCTGTCTTGTCCGTCCGCTGCAACCCTTATTTCTACACACTGCTCTCTCAGGAGACTTTGACTAGCTCCAGAGTAGAGTTGTGTGTGTACTCTCCGTCCGATCGTCTTCTAACAGGACAAATAAACAGTCGGCATGGTCGACCTAACTAATCAGTTCCTACATATATAGCTCTCGATTCGTCTTTTTCTGCTCCTGAAACATCCATAATATAGGACTTATGCCAAAATCATCACCGAATTGAATTGTTATGTTGTAGAAAGTGAAAGGTATTATATAGTCGGCCCTGTCCGACCTTAGCCTTTCCTTACTTTTTAATAAATGATGTATTCCGACAACAGATAGAAGCAGAATTTGTTTTGCATTTTTTATATGTGCCAGTTGGTATGATAGTAGTCTAAGTCACACTTTATCCGCATTGAAATATGTAATGTTATGCGTTTGAGTGAATTGAAAAATATTTATTATTTATTTTCTTAGAATATTCTACTACTATGTCGAACCTTTAGGCGATGATCTGACTTAGACCACTTTCATTCTCCTCAAAAGTGAAAAAAATAAAAAATTTAAAAAGGCTATCTGTATAAAACCAAAAAAATATATTTGATTTTAACTCGAAAATGTACTATTTCATTATCAAATATGAAAGAAAGAAACTTTAAAAATGTCTAGGAAAAAAGGAACATCATTTAAATGAAGAGAACTGATCAAAGTAAAGAGATAAAGAAGCATTTTTGGATTTTTGATTTAGACCACTATCATACTAACTGACACATATAGAATTATTAAAATACACATACAGATATGTTCCTTTATTTTGGTTAAAAGCAATTCTGTAGCAGATTTCTTATACAGCAGAGCAAATTATAAAATATATTGGGACAACCATTGGGAAACGTTCACTGCATCCATTCATGTGTTATTTGACAAATTTCTCACTAAATATGCTGTAAATTAAAAACCCATATACATATATTTAATTTTCATATATTTTTAAAGACTTTGCTCCACAAATAAGATTTCATATTCATGCTGACATTTGCTTCCGTACTTGTAGATTCATATATTTCTACTTGTATGCATATGACCACCTAAATTGCAAAATATCATAAAAAAACTTTTTTTACTATAGACAGTAGACATTTGATATTGAAATTAAATCTAAGCTGAAGTATTCCAAAAATCTTTTTAAATACAATTAGGGAATTTTTTCAAGGTTCGACCTTCCAGACCAAGCACGACTAGGAGGGTCCTCAGGCCAATATTTTAAGACTGAAACCAAATCTATCGTTGTGGATATAAAACATTTACTTTTATTTATTTTTTTGTGTTGCGTTCTTTTGTATTTAATCAGATGACAGATGTGTGATTGTATGAACGAATGAATGAATGAATGTTCATGCAGAGATAACATTTTAATTTTGTGCATAATTTAAAACATATTCGTTCGTACGAACAGTGTCATTTTAATAAATATTAAAATACGTTGACAATGACAAAATGAATACATTTCGGAAAAATTAACACATAAGGACATACATATATATACATACATACATATGTGACCGCATATATGTGTATGCATAGAGGCAAAATAAACAAGTGCGAATGTGATTAAATGTTTTAAAAAATTTGCGGTATATTAAGGTCATCATTCAATTTGTTGGTTGACATTGAGGCTATCGCGGTAATTGTGGGATTATGCAAATCTTAATGAAGTTATATCAAAATTAATTTCAATATAATACTATGCGTGTGGAAAGAGGGAGTTATTACAGCTGATAATTTATTAATTATTCGATATCCTTATAAAATCAGGAAACAGGCACACTAGTACTATAGGACAGTTATCAAAATGAATTTAGGTTTCGATTGAAACTATTTTATTATATCCATAAAAAATGGATTCGAAGTAATTAGGAGGAAGCTGGACAAGGAAAATTCGTAGCACACATCGAACAAGTATAGGAAAGTATTCTACAAGTAAGGAAAGGCTAAAGTCGGGCGGGGCCGACTATATGATACACTCCACTTTCCAACCGAATACAGTCCAACTCGGTAAAAAAGTCGATCAGAATATTTGTATCGGGGCTATATCCAAACATGGACAAATGTGACTATCTTTCACAATAAGTTCTTCCAGTTCAAATATAAGGTGTTATGCTCACTTTGAAGAAATTCGGTGAAACTCGTGGTTTCTGGGGCGGAAAAAGTTAAATCGGGAGCGAAATTTGTATGGGAGCTATATATAAATCTAAACCGATCTAACACATTTTTACCACAGGTGTTTCTAGTTGAAATATAATATGTGTTGCCAATTTTGAAGAAAATCTCTTGTAATATATGGTATCTAGAGTGAAAAGATTAAAATCGGGAGTGAAATTCGAAGCTCTATGTAAATCTGAACCGATCTGACCCATTTTCACTATGGGTGTTTCTAGGACAAATATAATATATTTCGCCTAATTTGAAGAGGATCTGTTAAAATATGTGGTTTCTAGAGCGAAAAAAGTAAAATCGGGAGCGAAATTTGTATGGGAGCTATATATAAATCTGAATCGATCTGACCCATTATTACCACAGGTGTTTCTAGTTTAAATATAAGATGTTTTGCCAAATCTGATACAATATGTGGTTTCTAGAGCGGAAAAAGTCAAATCGGGAGCGAAATTTGTCTGGGAGCCATATATAAATCTGAACCGATCTAACACATTTTTACCACAGGTATTTCTAGTTGAAATATAAGATGTTTTGCCAATTTTGAAGAAAATCTCTTGTAATATATGGTATCTAGAGTGAAAAGATTAAAATCGGGAGTGAAATTCGTATGGGAGCTATATGTAAATCTGAACCGATCTGACCCATTTTCACTATGGGTGTTTCTAGGGCAAATATAATATATTTCGCCTAATTTGAAGAGAATCTGTTAAAATATGTGGTTTCTAGAGCGAAAAAAGTCAAATCGGGAGCGAAATTTGTCTGGGAGCTATATATAAATCTGAACCGATTATCCTAGTTTAAATATAAGTAGTTTTGCCAAATCTGAAGAAAATCTGTTAAAATGTGTGGTATCTAGAGTGAAAAGTGTCAAATCGGGAGTGAAATTCGTATGGGAGCTATATATAAATCTGAACCGATCTGACCCATTATTACCACAGGTGTTTCTAGTTGAAATATAAGATGTTTTGCCAAATCTGATACAATATGTGGTTTCTAGAGCGGAAAAAGTCAAATCGGGAGCGAAATTTGTCTGGGAGCCATATATAAATCTGAACCGATCTAACACATTTTTACCACAGGTATTTCTAGTTGAAATATAAGATGTTTTGCCAATTTTGAAGAAAATCTCTTGTAATATATGGTATCTAGAGTGAAAAGATTAAAATCGGGAGTGAAATTCGTATGGGAACTATATGTAAATCTGAACCGATCTGACCCATTTTCACTATGGGTGTTTCTAGGGCAAATATAATATATTTCGAATAATTTAAAGAGGATCTGTTAAAATATGTGGTTTCTAGAGCGGAAAAAGTCAAATCGGGAACGAACTTTGTATGGGGGCTATATATAAATCTGAACCGATCTGACCTCTTTTCACCACAGGTATTCCTAGTTTAAATATAAGATGTTTTGCCAATTTTGAAGAAAATCTGTTAAAATGTGTGGTATCTAGAGTGAAAAGTGTCAAATCGGGAGTGCAATTTGTATGGGAGCTATATATAAATCTGAACCGATCTGCCCCATTTTTACCACAGGTGTTTCTAGGTGAAATATAAGATGTTTTGCCAAATTTGAAGACAATCTGATACAATATGTGGTTTCTAGAGCGGAAAAAGTCAAATCGGGAGCGAAATTTGTATGGGAGCTATATATAAATCTGAAACGATCTGACCCATTTTTACCACAGGTGTTTCTAGTTGGAATATAAAATTTTTTGCCAATTCAAGAAAATCTGTTGTAATATGTGGTATCTAGAGTGAAAAGTGTCAAATCGGGAGTGAAATTCGTATGGGGGCTATATCTAAATCTGAACCGATTTTCTTCAAATTAAATAGCGTTCGTTCTTATCCCGAAAAACTTCGTTGTGCAAAGTTTCATTTGGTTCTGTCTACAATTGCGACCTGTATCGTGATTACAAGAATAGATGGACAGACAGACAGACGGACGGACATTGCTAAATCGATTCAAAAAGTGATTCTAAGTCGATCGGTATAATTAACAATGGGTCTATCTCTCGTACTTTTGGGTGTTACAAACAAATGCACAAAGACATAATACTCTCGTGGAGTAAAAATCTATTGGCGAGATGAAATTCTTCGTTTCTGCTAAAAAGGATTGGAGTAACCTAAGAATTTCGCTCCAGATTTGACTTTTTCTGCTGTAGAAACCATATATTTTAGCAGATCTTCTTCCAAATTGGCAATATTTCAACTAGAAAAAAAAAAACAATGCGAAAATAGGTTAGATCGGTTCAGATTTATATATAGCTCCCATAAAAATTTTGCTCTCAATTTGAGTTTTTCCGCTCTAGAAACCACATATTTTAACATATTTTCTTCAAATTTGGAAAAGTATCTTATATTTCCACTAGAAACACATATATTCTTCTCGATTTGACCAATTAGTTCAGGTCATAGTAGCCTATGATTAGGGTTACATACAAAAATTCTTCCAGTTTTCACTTTTTTACCGAATTGAATTGTATTCGGAGAGAAAGTGGAGTGTATCATATAGTCGGCCCCACCCGACTTTAGCCTTTCCTTACTTGTTATATTTCTATAACGTATTACACTTAAGAAAACACGTTTACAACTTTCTGTTTTTAAGATGATCCATCAGAAATTGTCCCCTCTGCTTGTTCTTGTCCACGTTACTATCTTATCGGTCCTTATCATTCAACGCAGAAAAAAGACAATGAATATATCACTCAGGAGTTAATCGAATTTGTGAGATGTTTAAATAATAGCCAACAATTCATAACTTTCAACAAAAACCAGACAATCGACAAATACTACAAATATGTTGTCATCGCCCCCTGACCAGCCCCTCTCCGTAGAGATGAACACAATTATTTACCATAATTTACTCATCATTTATACATAATTTCCCACCCATCGACATCAGCCTTGTGTTTGTTGGCGTCCCGCAGAAAATAGAGATATCGCCTGCATCGCAACATTGGAAATGCCAGCAAAGGTGCTGAAACGGAAAGATTGATGGGCATCTGATAAGAATTCGGTGTGCTGGAGGAGGAGGAGTCCACATTCGTACACACCAACACATTGTGCACGTCATAGTGTTGTCATTATTTTTGGCTCGGTGGACAATTTAATATCCTGCCAAGTAGTTCACATCAAGTGACACAGCAGGCGTTGGAGTGGGGTGGTGTGTGAAGTTGGTGTTTACTGAGACGCCTTCTGTTTTTGGCCATTTTTGGTTTCTTTGTCTCTTTGAATGAATGTCCTAAGCGCAGAGAAAAATAAGTGACCCAAAGACAATGAAAAGTGGCAGTGGCAAAATACCACCCTCGAAGAATGATTATGGCAATGATGGCGATTTCTTTTTTGTGGTCTAGTGTTTAACGTAGTTTGTGGTGAAACTTTGGTGGGTGGAGGGGGTGCGTAGTTGGCGTCGGAAGTAATGGGACCAGACCAATATGAAATTTTGACAGTCTACATCACAACTCGGAGAACAGCAGGAAATTCGCAAGATAGCCACTACGATGCGGAACTAGAATCACAATCTGAGTTAATTTAACGAATCAAAGTTGTTTGAAAATGATTCTGTAAAATTCTAGATCGGTATACTAGAGGCTGTCGAATTCACGTAGAATTGTTGTAACGTATTAAAGAAATTTTACTTTGTTGCTAATTGCTATATTTATACCATCCACATCCAGGATGTGGAGCATTGTCATTCCGTTTGTAACACCTTGAAATATCGGCCTGATATCGTCATAAAATTCAAAGACGATCTAGACATGTCCGTACGTCCGTCTACCATCTAAACGAAAGGAGCTAGGACGTCCAAATTTTCCATAAATGCGCCTTATAGGGGTAGATCAGTTGGGATTGTAAATGGGCGAAATCGGTCTATAAAGAAAAATTTTTCCCTCACAAGGACTGAAAATAAACATAATAACCACTAACATTTTAGAATATTTAAGCATGTTTTTTCAATATTTCTTCTTATTTCAATACTTCTGCTTACATATGCTTGATATTGGGTAAGCGCACCCCCCCTATAACAACAAGTAAGGAAAGGCTAAAGTCGGGCGGGGCCGACTATATGATACACTCCACTGTCTATCCGAATACAATTCAATTCGGTAAAAAAGTGAAAACGGGAAGAATTTTTGTATGTTTCCTAATCATAGGCTAACATGACCTGGTGCAATTTGTCAAATCGAAAAGAATATTTGTATCGGGGCTATATTCAAACATGGAATAAAGTGACTTTCAAAATAAGTTCTTCCAGTTCAAATATAACGTGGTATGCTCACTTTGAAGAAATTCGGTGAAAATTCGTGGTTTCTGGGGCGGAAAAAGTATATCCGAGAGCGAAATTTGTATGGGACCTATATGTAAATCTGAACCGATCTGACCTATTTTCACTATGGGTGTTTCTAGTTGAAATATAAGATATTTTGAAAGATTTGAAGAAGATCTGTTATAATATGTGAATTATAGTGTGGAAAAAGTGAAATCGGGAGTGAAATTTGTGTGGGAGCTATATATAAATCTGAACCGATTTGACATAAGATAAGATATTTCGCCTAATTTGAAGAGGATCTGTTAAAATACGTGGTTTCTAGAGCAGAAAAGTCAAATCGGAAGCGAAATTTTAATGGGAGCTATATATAATTCTGAGCCGATTTGACATATTTACACCATAGGTGTTCCTAGATTAAATATAAGATGTTTTGCCAAATCTGAAGACAATGTGATACAATATGTGGTTTCTAGAGCGGAAAAAGTCAAATCGGGAGGGAAATTTGTATGGGAGCTATATATAAATCTGAACCGATGTAACATATTTTTTCCATAGGTTTTTCTAGTTAAAATGTAAGATTGTTTGCCAATTTTGAAGAAAATCTGTTGTAATATATGGTATCTAGAGGGAAAAGAGTCAAAGCGGGAGTGAAATTCTTATCTAAATCTGAACCGATTTTCTTAAAATTAAGCAGCGTTCGTCCTTGTCCCGAAAAACTTCGTTGTGCAAAGTTTTTTTATTTGGTTCTGTCTACAATTGCGACCTGTATCGAGATTACAAGAATAGATGGACAGGCATACAGACAGACACACGGACATTGCTAAATCGATTCAAAAAGTGATTCTAAGTCGATCGGTATAATTAACAATCTATATCGCTTCCTTTGGGTGTTATAAACAAATGCACAAAGCCATAATGCGCTCGTGGAGTGTATAAAACACTGAGAAAAATTCGTAATATTTATACTTCTCATAATACAAACTTTTGGTTATATTAAACAAATAAGGACAACAATAGGTCTGATCATTTCCTTTTCCAGATATAGACTTGTGTATTAACAGAATTTTCATCAAAATAACAAGCCCGTTACAAATTAGATATTCTATATTTCCCATATTCATAAAGATGTGAACTGTATGATCTACTCTCGTGATTAGCAAAAATGAATAAAGTCATGTAGTGAAAGAACATTTCAGAATTCAAGCAAAGATTTTCTTCAATGCTAAGGTCACATCCGTGACGCTCTAGATTGTTGTTTATCTCCAATATATAAAACGCTAGGACATATTTATATTTGTAATAATATTCCGATTAACCTGATGTTTTCAGTTGACAATGTAGTAAAAACCTCTGCCAATGAAAATGGGAGATATTTAAACATATTTAAGCAAAAGTGTCACACCCGTTCCAATGGAATCGTGCTATTCTAACTGCAGCCGTTTGCTTGATACCTTTTTATTTTGGCCAATTTTCTGCCTAAAAGTACAAATTCAGATGAAACCCCGAATTTCATAATTTCAACTTCAGTGGTTTGGTTGGTAACATTTTTAACCCTCTTTTCGAATTGTGTCTCTTAAAGGTACGGAAAAATTACGGTACTTCGAAAAATTACTCTAGATTACGTAGCAACGTAGTTATTTTATGTTTCTAGCTGTTGTCGTGTCATTGGTATCATTTTTATCCCATTTCACCCGCTTAATCCTTTTTTTAATATTTGGTGTTTTCGTGTTACTAGAGGAAAGACGTGTCTTCGACAATTACTTACGTTAACGAATGCCGCGATTAGGTCCCAGATTCTTCATTCAAAATAACTTTTCTTACATTAGTTTTGGTAAAAAACTCTATTAAATTGTTTAAACTTATCCTTCTGTTTCATTATAAATTTCATGGTGTTAATAAAAATGTTTACATTTTCATTGAAATTTGTTGTACTTTTGAGTACAATTTAGATATCGAAAAATGCTTTGGTGGGTAAACGTATCATGAAATTAGATTTAAAATTAAACAATAAAAATTGTTTCCAAAAATTACACATAGCTACTTCTGGAGTCTTCGACGAATATTTCAAGTTGTTACAAACGGAATGACAAAGTGAATATCCCCCATCCTAAGGTGGTGGGTATAAAAAGTAAGCTCAAGTACCCTATACATTATAGATTATTGGCAGTATTTTCATTAGTTGTTTGGGAAGAAAGCTGTTTTCCATCTAGAATTCGAATTCGCAAATCTCTACCCATGTACGGCTACGTATTCTGGGAAAATTTGGAATTTGGAAAAAATTAACATATTGACTAACTTCTGCTGCTGACGTTTGGTACTAACTTTATGAATTTTGCACAAATAACTTTTTGGTTCGAGTTCACGCATATAAAATCAAAAAACTTCATATTCAAGGTCAAAATCGAGAAAGTTGTCGAACAAATCTTATAAGCTGCATTGTGTGTAGGTAGCGTATACGTGCTGTTGATTAAAGATGATATCACTCATACACACTGCAGTCGGACTGACCATTAACAGAAACAGTCCTGCAAGACATATTTTTCCTACCTAAACGGTGCTAAAAATCATTCCTAGGAAGTTCATATGTTCAAGAAAGTTGTTTTTTGAGATCTTGGGTACATTTTTGTAGTTGACTGATTCCTTTAATTTTGAACGGTTTGTTACCTATGTACCTGAACAGGGGAAAAAGGTAAAAAATCGATTTCTTTAAATTTCTTTGCGATTTTCACCTTGAAGAAGAAGTTTTTTTATTTTATATGTTCACAATTTTTGTTCTTTATGACAAGAGCTACAACTTTGTTTCAGAATCAAAATTAAACATACCAAATGAGCCTGAAAAATTATCACTTTTTTTTTGCAAAAATGACACCGAGGCTCCAAATCTTTGGGGTCCATAAAAAAGTATATGCCTTTGGACAAAACTGGGAGACACGGGTTTTTTTGGTCTTTTATTACGTAGTGGTCTCCGTATATAGTTATATTTTGTCGGGTTGCCCTGTGTTTTCAATCCTGTTAGTAAACAATATATATAACAGACGTCACCAAAACCACAAATTTTACAAACAGTGATTAGATGCTAACTTTTCGATTTACATAGTATACATACATTTTAAACAAAATCCTACCATTCGTTAGCTGCAGCGCAAACTTTTCGACCACTCCACGTATTTAAAGAATGCTGAAAATATTCTTCTTTAAATTTTTTGTAGTTTCTGTTTGTTATAAGTTTATAACAGATGACATTTGGAAAAATTACAAACAAATGGTCTTGTCTTTCGCTTTAATATCATCTTGTTTTTAGGGGAAAAAACCTTCGGAGGAGTTTACATCGGACATAATCATTGTCCGATTAAGATGAAATTTGACGGATGTTTTATTCAACCAGCAACGGGTGCTATTGAATATGAATATGAACATCATCCCGATTCCCGAGCTAGACTCCCTCGTAGGTAGGGTTAGGGTTTCCCGGAATTTCTTCATTTCCCAGGAAAACGGGAATGCCAAACTTTATTCCCGAGAATCCCGGGAATATACTTAAATCACTTTTGGTAGTACAATATGGTTTAATCTATATATATATATATATATATATATATATATTAAATACTGACAAATTAAGAAATATTTTGTCTCTAGACGAACAAATTTAAAAGGTTTCAGTCAATAGTTCTTTAGGTAAATTATTTTTATACACTCCACGAGAGTATTATGTCTTTGTGCATTTGTTTGTAACACCCAAAAGGAAGCGAGATAGACCCATTGTTAAGTATACAGATCGACTTAGAATCACTTTTTGAGTCAATTTAGCAATGTCCGTATGTCTGTCCATCTATTGTTGTAATCAAATTACAGGTCGCAATTATAGTCCGATCTTAACAAAAATTGGCACAAATCAGTTTTATGGATCAAGGACGAACGCTAATTTGAAGAAAATCGGTTCAGATTTGGAGATAGCCCCCATAGTAATTTCACTCCCGATTTGACTTTTTTCACGCTAGATACCACATATTTCAACACATTTTCTTCAAATTTGCCAAAATAACTTATATTTCCACTAGAAACATCCTTCACTATGGATCACACCGGTTCAGATTTATGTACGAATACGAATTTGGCTCCCAATTTGACTTTTTCCGCTCTAGAAACCACATATTGTATTAGATTGTCTTCAAAGTAGGCAAAACATGTTATATTTAAACTAGGAACACCTGCGGTGAAAATAGGTCAGATCGGTTCAGATTTATATATAGCTCCCATTCACATTTCGCTCCCGATTTGTCTTTTTATGCCCTAGAAACCACATATTTCAACAGATTTTCTTCAAATTTTGCAAAATATATTATGTTTCCACAAGAAACACCCATGGTGAAAATGGATCAGATCGGTTCAGATTTATATATAGCTCCCATACAAATTTCGCTCCCAATTTGACTTTTTCCGCTACAGAAACCACATATTTTATCAGATTGTTTTCAAATTTGCAAAATATATTATATTTAAACTAGGAACACCTAATTGTGGAGGTCAGATCGGTTCAGATTTATAAATAGCTCTCATTCAAATTTCGCTACCGATTTGAATTTTTCTGCTCTAGAAACTATATATTTTACCAGATCATCTTCAAATTTGGCAAAATATCTTATGTTACGTTGTTGAATTGGAAGAACCCATTGTCTAAGTGGGTCACATCATTTCATGTTTGGATATAGCCGCGATACAACTATTCTTCTCGATTTGACAAAGCATACAAAAATCCTTCCCGTTTTCAACATTTTACCTAATTGAATTGTATTTGGATAGAGAGTGGAGTGTATCATATAGTCAGCCATGTCCGACTTTAGCCTTTACTTACTTGTTTTTCTTAGGGGGGTGAAATGGGGCAAAAAGGGATAAAAATGGTACATATAAAACAACAACAGCTAGAAACACGGACTTCGGTGTGTGCATTTCTCTAATTGAGTAGATACATAATATGAAGCTATAGAAAAATAAAGTTATTTTAAGGGGGTAAAGAAAAATGGGATAAAAATGGTACCAACCAAATGACCGCAATCATGGAATTTGACGAATGTATACATTCATCTGACTGCATAGACACGAAAAATTAAAAGATTTTTCCAAATTCGTACTTTTTACTTTTACGGCAAAAAATGGTTGAATCACGAATCGTGATATAATGGTTTTTCAAAATTTGTACTTTTGGAATTAAAATAGAAAAGAAATACAACGAACTGTAACACCCACTATCTACCAATATTTATGGTATTTAAGCTTTTTTGAAAAGATATATATATAATATTTATTTTTTGAATTGACTTGAAGTTTTATTTCGATATATTTAGTGTAAACGCATCGCTAGCCTTGCCTTATAAGCGTGGTTTGAAATAATAATGAAATAATATTTATTTATAAAATTATTTTTTCAATATTTGCATTTGTTTTGTTTGGCTATATTAAAAATATTATATATTATTGAACTTCTACGAAAATCGACAGACTCTGTGGAATGCAATCCATGGTGGAGGGTATATAAAGTTGGGCCCGGCTGAACTTTACTCTTTTTTTACTTGTTTTAATTCATTTACTTGGTCTTATCGAAATTGTCATTTGTATTTAACGAACTTATTAGCAAATTTGCAATGCTTCGTCTCGTAGTGCCGCTTGATAGATTAAATTGGATTAAAACCAATAAAGTTCTCAACAAAATATGTTATATTAATTTCAAAAGGCCCCGCGGGCCGCGGATGGCCTCACTTTGACTCTAGAGTGTAATTTTAACCTCCCAAGATTTCATAAACTCATTATACAGGAAAAAAAGGTATAAGAATTCAGTCGTTCGTTTCTGATATCTTTAAATGAAAATCCCATTACAAACATTGAGAATACATTTTAAATTATTTATAAATTATAATGCTAGTTAGCCGATTGAACTTTCTTACTTGTTTATTTATAATAATATTGGATATACAACGTCCTGACAGAAGCTTTTCACAGAGTGTGTGGCCACTGTTACTCATCGATGTTTCATTCTCTCCATTGTCAGTGTCATTGCTGTCATTATAAGGATATGATACTGTTTTGACAGTTACTGAAATTGTTATTGTTACCATTTCCTTTATGTTTCCTATGCCTTACACCACCAAAACATTAATTTCACCCACGTCCACTGTGTATTTCACACTATCTCTGTGGATGTGGGTGTTATGACTTCCTTTTGGCACTCGTGGTCATGTGGTTTGTAGCAATCCTAATGATAGGCCTTTTGTGGTGTTGACCATCTCCCTTATGGTTTAATTCCGCCTCCACTTCGCATTGACCTTAGACGCCTCGCCACAAAAACTTGGCCATTACGAGTAGCAACATGACGTGTCTCTATCTGTCATACATACGGTCCGATGTGGTGTGGCGTGGTGTGGCACGGCGTGGCTTGGCTGCAGCAGGATAAATGTGATATGTTGAAATAATTGACCTTATCATGACACAAATCGCCATTTAATTAGCTTCAAGATTTATTTAGCTTTTGTTGGCTCTATGTTCATTGATTTGCTGACATTGTCACCGGGTATTGTGATATTTATTGTGGTGTTGGCATTTACTTTCATTTCTCGTTCTACTTGTCATCATCATCGTCATTGGGGCCATTTTGTTATTGTTATGATACTCTTGATGTATTTTTTTGCCCACCACTTTCTGACTGTTGGCGTCATTATTGTCCTTGTTAAGGCGTGCTGTGTTGTGTGCTTGACTTGTATCCGTATCCGTTTTCGTTGATTGCGTTGGATTTGTTTACCACATTGTTGTGATTTAATTGTTGGCGTTAAAGTGATTTAGATAATAACAAGTCAAAGGAGCGAAAAACAAGTCATTACGAACGAGTTAACAATGGCATAACATGATTATAACTGCCACATTCATTTAATAATAATGTAGAATATTAAGTGTTTGTGGTAAACACACAAGTTCATTAAATTGAAACTTTATTTATGTGAGTTAGTATTCACTTAACTATTTGTTCCACAGCCTTCGAAACTTCTTAGTTTTATAAATCGTTAATACATTAAAAATAACTAATGTGTTCAACGACAGTGTATTCGAGTGGAGATTTGAACTATCTGCCGATATCTAATATGGGGTTTAGATATACCAAAATTCCGCTATGTACAACATTTTCTACTTTGGACATACGAAATTTTGTACAAAACTGAATTTTGTGGCACAACTCCAGAAAATATAAGCTGAACCATTTTGAAAGAAAAATTTTTATTTTTTTAAATGTAATAAA
The DNA here is from genome assembly GCA_947397865.1 of Polietes domitor. Taxonomy (NCBI): domain Eukaryota; kingdom Metazoa; phylum Arthropoda; class Insecta; order Diptera; family Muscidae; genus Polietes; species Polietes domitor. Next base: position 23,876 of record CANDYM010000179.1, read on the forward strand.
AATGGAATCAGTCAAAAATATAGAATATTCTGTCCGCACATATTCCATTTACACCACTGTCATCACCTTGAATATTCTGTCCGTACATATTCCATTTATACCACTGTAATTACCTTCCTTAAAACATGTGTTGGCCGTTACAATAAACATATATAAATTAAGATTACTTGATTATCAAGTTCTTCTTTATTTGAGTTCTCTTATCAAACTAAAACTTAAACATAATTTCCAAATACTTATTGCTAGTCTGTACCCACACTCAACTTTGCAATTGCTGACAACGCGCCTCGTGTGTGGTGTTGTATTCCACAAATAACACTACTCAACAAATTGAAAAAAATTTCATGTACTCCGGATGCGATAATTTTTTCTGTGTAGATAACCTTGACATGAGCTCGAAAAACGCAATAAAAAATTTTTTTTCGTTTGGTTTTTTTTATTATTTTTTTTTTTAAATTTTAAAAATTTTTTTTTGGTTAATTTGTTTCGTCCGGCATAACTCGGGAACCACTATCCCGATTTAATTGAATTAAATCTGTTCATATATTGTTTTCCTATACAAGCAACAGTTTCCAAGTTAAAAATGAATATATAAAGGAAAAAACTTATTTTTTGCCTAAAGATTTAATTTTTTTTTTTAAATCCATAAAAAATCCAAAATGAAAAAAAATGTCAAATCTTATTACTTTTACGTAAAGTCACATAACCTATGAGCAAAATGAGACAAAGATCATGAAAATCGATGCACGCGTTTCGCTTTTATTCGCAATTTAGTAAAGGTATGAATTTCAAAAATTTAAAAAATTTTTTTTTGGTTAATTTGTTTCGTCCGGCATAACTCGGGAACCACTAGCCCGATTTAATTGAATTAAATTTTAAAAAATTTAAAATTACAATTCCCTTAATCTGTTCATATATTGTTTTCCTATACAAGCAACAGTTTCCAAGTTAAAAATGAATATATAAAGGAAAAAACTTATTTTTTGCCTAAAGATTTAAATTTTTTTTTTTAAATCCATAAAAAATCCAAAATGAAAAAAAATGTCAAATCTTATTACTTTTACGTAGTCACATAACCTATGAGCAAAATGAGACAAAGATCATGAAAATCGATGCACGCGTTTCGCTTTTATTCGCAATTGAGTAAAGGTATGAATTTCAAAAATTTGCTCGACATATGCACAACTTTGTCTATGGTAAGGTTTTTTCTTTTTTTTTTGATTCTCAGAATTAACAGAACGGAATAAACAAAGGGTTATTTAATTTTTATGATTGCGTAAGCAAAGTAATAAACGCTAATAAATGTGCGTGAACAATTAAAAGGAAAAAAGGAAAGGGGACTTTTTTAATTATTTGGGTTTTCCGTTGGCTACCTGTATGATTTTTTTACAGAAATGCAACCCACATTTAAGGGTGGTCATTATTCGGAAAATTTAAGACTCACACATGGTGAAACAGGTATGTAGCCACCGTAAAAAATATACACCCATTTATAAGTACCTGTCAGTAAAATACTAAACAATACACAGTATAAATAGGTCTTCATTGATCGATTTTACTCATTCAACAAGTGTCGACGAACGCGATAGTTAAAATGAGCAAACGTTCGCGAGGATTTGAATGCAATACATGTGCGCCATGCTCGTCACTCACATCGCCCAGGTTGTCCGGAAAGAAGTCCAAGTGCGAGTGTAGAAAATGTATCTTAAGCGACATATTTGCTCTAATTTTTTTATAATTTTGGAGTAGTTGTTCGACGATCTCTCTGTAATTTGAGCTTTTGTTGTTTCCAAGAAATCCGGAAACAATTTGCCGAAATGAGTTCCAAGCTGCAGCTTCATTTGGTGATAAAATGTGCTCAAACTGTTGGTCTTGCAACAACTTTTTAATTTGCGGACCGTCGAAAACGCCTTCCTTAATCTTTGCCGATGAAAGGTGAGGAAAAATGGTTTTTAAATAGGCGAACGCTTCGCCATCTTTGTTGATAGCTTTCACGAAGTTTTTTATGAGTCCGAGCTTTATGTGAAGAGGTGGGAGAAAAACATTTTCCTTTTTATGAGTGGTGTATATTTCACGTTGTCGCTGCCGGGGATGAAGTTAACTCTTTCTGTCCAACTCCTCCTGGTGTAATGATGTTGACGATCGCGGCTGTCCCAAAGGCAGAGAAAACAACAGTACTTTGTGAATCCACCTTGTAATCCACAAAGGATACCGATAACCTTAAGGTCGGCACAAACTTACCAATCGTGCCTCTCATAGTTAAGGCACTTTAGTAGATTGTCCATGACTTCGTATGTTTCCTTGGTGTCAACGGCATGAGCAATTGGAATCGAAGGTTTCTCGTTGCCGTTGTGCAGTAAAATTGCTTTAAGGCTCTGCTTGTTGCTGTCGATGAAAAGACGCCACTCTCCTGGATCGTAAGAGTACCCGAGTTCACCAAATAATCCGGGAATGTCCTTACAAAAACAGATGTTGTTTTTTTGTGTAGTACCTTGCGTATGGTTCATGACGCTTCCTGTAGATTGTTGTCACCACACCAGGAGCCAAGAAACCGAACTGTTGCATGCGCGATGCATGCAACTCTGCATCTTCCTTGGAGAGTTTCAATTCTCTAACCCAATCGTTCAGTTCTGCTTGGGAACATAAGCGTTGACCTCCATGCAATGTATATGTTGACTCGCATTCTGATGTGGTTTCTACTGTCTCCGGATCTGATGTTGGATGTATCGCCTCATTATTAGATGCCCATCTTGAAACGGACGGTTGCGGGTCCACTGGTTCTTCGGAAAATGGCACTGGAAAATTCACTGTTGAAACAGCAGCGTAAGTCCATCGTATATTTTTTCCCACGCCTGTTTTTTTGCTAAGACAGAAGTAGAAATCTGTTACATGGCAAAGCGGAGCTCTCCAAAGCATTGGCATGATGATTCTCGGCTGTCGTCTGAAAGAATTTCAATAATAAGTTATATATGTTCTTGAATTTCGTAATCTACACTTACCTTGAGTCAGCTAGCTGTACGTAGCACCTTGGACATAGAGCACTTGGTGTCCACCGCTCATCTATGTTTGAGACCTTTAAATTGAAGCTCTCTTCAAATGAATCTCTCAATTTAGGTGAAAAACAACGCTTGTTTTTTTTCAGAAACGTATTCTCCGCACATGTAACAAAAATTACTTGGATTGGTATTGCATTCAAATCCTCGCGAACGTTTGCTCATTTTAACTATCGCGTTCGTCGACACTTGTTGAATGAGTAAAATCGATCAATGAAGACCTATTTATACTATATAAATGGGTGTATATTTTTTTACGGTGGCTACATACCTGTTTCACCATGTGTGAGTCTTAAATTTTCCGAATAATGACCACCCTTAAATGTGGGTTGCATTTCTGTAAAAAAATCATACAGGTAGCCAACGGAAAACCCAAATAATTAAAAAAGTCCCCTTTCCTTTTTTCCTTTTAATTGTTCACGCACATTTATTAGCGTTTATTACTTTGCTTACGCAATCATAAAAATTAAATAACCCTTTGTTTATTCCGTTTTGCTAATTCTGAGAATAAAAAAAAAAGAAAAAACCTTACCATAGACAAAGTTGTGCATATGTCGAGCAAATTTTTTAAATTCATACCTTTACTCAATTGCGAATAAAAGCGAAACGCGTGCATCGATTTTCATGATCTTTGTCTCATTTTGCTCATAGGTTATGTGACTTTACGTAAAAGTAATAAGATTTGACATTTTTTTCATTTTGGATTTTTTATGGATTTTTTAAAAAAAAAAATTAAATCTTTAGGCAAAAAATAAGTTTTTTCCTTTATATATTCATTTTTAACTTGGAAACTGTTGCTTGTATAGGAAAACAATATATGAACAGATTAAGGGAATTGTAATTTTAAATTTTTTAAAATTTAATTCAATTAAATCGGGCTAGTGGTTCCCGAGTTATGCCGGACGAAACAAATTAACCAAAAAAAAATTTTTAAAATTTAAAAAAAAAAATAATAAAAAAAACCAAACGAAAAAAAAAAATTATTGCGTTTTTCGAGCTCATGTCAAGGTTATCTACACAGAAAAAATTATCGCATCCCGAGTACATTTTGACTGTTGACTAGTGTAATCAGTCCCACGATATTGCCGCGTTTCATGTTTGGAAATAATATGTTCGCTGACACCGCAGTCTGGTCAATACTTGTTGTCACCGAACAAGATGTTAGGGTGGTGCAGGTTTTATCATACTGTGTTAACTCCTCCCCCACTTAAGTAAGGGCCGTCCTCGGGCCTTTTGTAGCTATCAATGACTGCTTCGATGTCGTCACATTTTATTACTCGTCTTTGGCGTAATTTGAATGCAATAAAAAACCGAGGAACAAATCAATGATCAGACGGTCTGAAACTGCAGGAACTGTTACCGTTCTGTTCCTGACTTCATTAATGTATTGTAGGTTTTCAAAGTTTAATCTCTGCAAATACGGTAGACTCAATATCTCGTGATGACCTGTGATATTGACGATCGTAGTCAGTGCCGATGTCGGCGCTTTCCTCAGCATCCCCTTCTGGTTTTTGTAAATGGAGCCGTTAACATTGATTTCACCATCAAATGTTATTAGATAAGTACCGGTAACTGTTGTAACGGAACCTTCCGAGTTTTTTATGACGGCTGTGTTGTCGTTGATTATCATGACGCCGTTGTCGACAATTTGCAATGGCTCGAGGTGACTAGGCCTTGTGTTGCAATGTACCATTGGGCGCAAGTGGGTTGAGAGGATTGTTGGCAAAATGATGAAGTCAGAGTTGTACTACAATTTCCAATTGCCATTATATGGTTCTCACAATTAGCAACGTTGTTGTCTTCAGCAAGATATAATATCGTTCCGTTGTGTTGGACTGGGTACAGGGTAATTTTCTTACATACTAATCTAGGCTTAGGATATTTAATTATAAAATGCAACAATTCATTATCCAATAAGACCCTAATAAATGATACTTCTAGCAAGTCTGTAACAGTAGTATCTGTTGAGCTTATTTGTAATATTTCCTTTATATCTTTGGAATCCAAAAGTACAGGATTTATTATGCCTATTTTTGCAAGAGTGACTGTTAGCATCAGTGTTTCGATTACCGCAATTATAATTCTATTCCTAGCAAGTAGTGTTTCGTATAAGTAGCCCGTATGAATCTGTTCGGTTTTTGAATTCTCAGTAATTTTGTTAACAATATCTGTTAATTTGTTTATCTGGTCCTGTGTTTTCGTATTAATTAAAATCTGTTTGTTAACGTCGCCGTCCTCAATCGGTATGTAATCTGAACCAGAAAAATCAATTAATTTTGCAGTCAATGGGAAAAACGGGAAGGTTACTGGTTTATCTTAAGTTATCCTTGTGGACCACCCTCCCTTTAATAAGAACCGTAGTTCCTAGATCTGCTTCAACTATCTACTCGGAATATAAAGGAGTAAGTTTGTTTCCTAACCTTTTATTGTTCCTGACCAGTACAGAATCACCTACCTTGAATCTTCTATTTTGCCTTGAGACATTGTTCTTTTGAAGTAGAGTCTGTTGGGCTTTTGATATTCTTTCCCTAATCTGTTCCCTTAATTCAGATGAGGAGAAGTGAAAAATATCCAATGGTCTTTTGTCAGTTACCGAGTGAATGGTCCGGTTATATTTTACGGTTGCCAGTAAAATAAGGTCAACTGTGCTTTCCATTTTTTCTCCAATTTGATGCACCTAGCTATTTCAGAGAGCGTGCTGTGAAAACGTTCCACCTGTCCATTTGAGGTACTATGAAGAGGAGGGGCGTTTCCAATTTTAACACCGAATTGGTCCCGTAATAGGGATGAAATAGTCTCAGATTTTAGTGAAGGTTCATTGTCATAATAAATATTTTCTGTATGTGGAAAAAGGTTCATTAGTTGTATTATCGGTCCCTTTAAGTCCACTATTGTGCGAGATGGAATTTGTTGAACCACTGCAAATTTCGAAAATTTATCTATGCAGGTTAGAAAAAATTTTTTATCTGTTGAGAATATGTCGATATGGAGAATCTCACCTACATAAGATGGTATTGGAGTTGCTCCAATCTCATGTTTCAGAGGGTGTCTGTCGTACTTTGCCCTTGTACAAATTTTACAGTTTGTCTAAACTTCATTGTTTTGACTTAGTTTTAAGTTATGAATTGTTTTTTATGAATTGTACTTAGTTGAAATGAATTGTTTGAAAAAGTACTGTATAAACATAGTTTGAAAACCATTGTAAAAAGAAAACTACAAAGTAAAATGTCAAATGTATGGATAAAATATTGTACTAAAAGATACAAATAATACATAATTTAAGTTTCTTGGCAAGTGCGGAATTTGAAATCGGCCACTTCTTTGGCAGCCGCAACTTCGCTAACACTTGCAACATTTGCATCCAATGGTGAGAATCTTTAAACACCTCAATAAATCCCACTGAACTCAGATTAACCCAACTTGTTTTCAACTAATTAATATTTCATACTCAATTCAATTGCACATTTGGGAGAGATTCCTCATGCTCGAGAAACTCCCTCCTAAAATTGAATAAAGATCGTTATTTTAGCTCAGGAACGTACACTCTCTCAAGTGAGATCTGATGAACTCTTCAACCTAAAACCATTCAGTCCACAATAAAAGCTCAACTACAACGTCGATCCATATTACATCACTAATTGTCACTCATCGACTTGGAGTTATCCCCCCACTACACACCAGTTTGTTCATGGTCCTGTCGAAAAGAGAATTCAAGAATTCAGCAGCAGAGGACAAGATCTCACAACATAGAGAAATGAGGTAAAATCAAAAGAAATGAAGCAACCGAAGTTAGTCCAAATTCGGGAACGGTAAGAGCAACTGCTTAAAGTCTGTAGGAAGTGTAAGTGTAAAATGTGCAAGTGAAAAAGTGTAGAGTGTGAAAAAATTGGAAAATAGTGCAAATATACTTGTTAAAATCTAAATCATAAAAATATAAGAAAAAATATTAAAAAAATCGCACACGTACATACGTAAAAAAAGGCCATCGATAGCGTGAGAAAAGTTTCCGTCCGTCCGAAAGAGAAAGAAACCGCCAAAAAAAATTGTGTAGAAAATCATCCAGTCCGTCAAAGAAATTATTGTCAAAGTCAGGAAAAAGTGCAAGGAATATATCGGTGTGTGAAAGAAAAAAAAATTAAAATTGTTTATAATTTTCTATGAGTTTTGAATGTAATACAGTCGAATTTCAGCTTATTCGATCAAGTAATTTCTTCTTAAGAAGGAAATCTTTTTTTTTTTTTTTTTTTTTTTGGTAATGGAAAGGAGGAGAACCACACTCAACCATACACACATTTGACCATATACGTATTTCGTTGTCCTGTGTAGAGACAACTCATCAGTGATCCTTCTGTATGGAGTGCTTGCGTTACCATGAAGTCATAAGTTGTATATATATCTACGTTATATGAAAATCACACCTGCGTATTATATGTATACACCCGAAAACCTCACCGCAAAGCGTTTTGAAGAGCATTATTCTACCTAAAACCTTTTCTCATTACCATTTTGCTGTAGGCTGATATATTTTCAACACGATACAGCTTTTTCCCCACGAATTTGTTAGACAACCACCCACAACAACAATGAGTGGTGAAAATTCTTTGGAGATGATTTGTTGAAGTTGTTACATCCCTTTTCGTCTCATGTGTCCTTATATTCGCCATCAAGTTATGATCACGCCGTGGTGCGAAGCACAGCATGTCCGCCCAACGAACGTGCAACCCAGGTTCGAAACCTGGTCGGGCCAAAGACAACAAGTGTCGAAGGAGATGAATTTTTGTTTCAACATTAGGGCGTGCTGTCCCAATTTTAATTATTAGTTTTTGTGTTGTTGATTAGTGATCGATTGATTGATTTTCTATGAGTTTTGAATGTAATACATTCGAATTTCAGCTTATTCGATCAAGTAATTTCTTCTTAAGAAGGAAATCTTTGTTTTTTTTTTCCATTACCAAAAAAAAAAAAAAACAAAGATTTCCTTCTTAAGAAGAAATTACTTGATCGAATAAGCTGAAATTCGAATGTATTACATTCAAAACTCATAGAAAATCAATCAATCGATCACTAATCAACAACACAAAAACTAATAATTTTTTATAATTTTATGTAATTTCAAATGCGACACGTGGAAAAATAAGTTCGAGACAAGTACCAGAAATAACGGCATATATATGTAAATTTTTTCCTCTTATTCGTCACCAAAAACCGTTCTAATCTTCGAAATTGGTGCAGGCGGCAGACCAAAAAAAGGAATATAATTGGGTTTCGTGTCTCTCACTCCATCTCGTTTATCTTTAATTTCTTTTTCTTCAATTTCCATTATCAATAGTTAAATCTTTGCTTATTTCTCTCCGTGCACTATTCGTGCACGTTCATGTACATACATACATATGAATATAAAGAGCTAGAAAAGAGAAACGCGAACAAAAAGCACAAATCGAAAGGGTTGATGGAAACTTCAAATAAAGGCAGTATTTTCCATTTTTTCCAACAGTGTCAAAGTGATTTTAAGAGAAAAGAAGAAGGTCATAATTCATACAATATGTGTGTTTCAAGTGCCATATAAATGTGCCATACATAAAAGATAGCATATATAAGCTACAAGAAATTTAAAAAATAACAAGTCAAAATTAAAGAATAATCGTCCGTTAAAAAATATCTAAAATTTACAAATTAAAAATAATAATGAAAAATTAATGAAGCGGCATTTTGAGGTAAATCTTTTTACATTTTTTAACAAAAAAAAAATAAATTACCCACTCTAACAAACTAACATACTGCGGTTTGCACAGTATAAATATAAAAAAACAACAGCCATATTAAGAGAGTAAACTTACATACACACATCTACACTCTTTCACTTCATAATCCCCAACAACCACAAGGAATTGAAACAAAGTTATTTCAACGCACATATAATTTACAAATCTTGCACTACACTTTACACTAATAAATATGAATAATAGAAATATTCACTTAATAACAACAACAACAACAACAACAAGAATAAATCAATTTCTTTAAAAACTGAATCTCAGCAGTAAGCGATCCAGTGTGAATGACATACAACAGAAAACTACACTCGAGAAAAAAAATCATATATTACTACAAACAATTTGTACAAAATATTACTACAAAAAATTTTGCACAAAATTATTTCAAATATTGCACTAATTTCACTAATTTAAATTAAAATATAAATATTATTGCACAATAGCATTGATTAAACAACTCTGGTTAAACTACATTAGTAAACAAGAGAAAAATAATCTTAATTTGTTTAAAGAAAATACTTTCTTACGTACGTTAAAGGGGAAAACACTTCAATTTTAGAAAATTTCCCGCTCATGGTATACCGCTACTTAACAGAATACGAACTAACATTTAACCAAAACATTTCACATACAAATTTATGCATACAAAGGTTAATGGTCACCCTAAAAACTACAAACTAGGTATCGGTATACGATCCTAACTTCTAACAAAAAATATTTTAATACATTCGCTGGTTTAAACTAATTTATCAAAAAGGTTACAATCACCCTACGGAAACTTTCCGCGTTTATCGGTTTTATACAGAGTTGATGACCAATCCATTGGCTCCCCTTTGTAAATTGCAAAAACATTCTTAATTTATCATTATATTTTATCACTTATATTTTAATCACAATCGTTAATTTTCACCAGATCCTAATATTGCGGAACTCTCTCTGAATTTAGGAATAAGTTCAGTTGAAGCTAGTCGTGTTTCCTCGTTTTTTCTCTTATAAATATTCCTATTAGTATAGAGGGATGACTGATCCAACAGAGAATGCCAATACGGGCATTGAAAATAATCAGATTCAAGGGGATCAGGGAAAGTTCTTGTTTGATTGTGATCATCTGATCATGTTATGTACCCATATAAATAAATTAGATATAGTAGACCAAACAGATTCTTTAATTGAAGTTAAAATGGGGGATCTAGAGCGTAGGTGGGGACAAATGCAAGCTTCCTATGAAATTCTTATGTTGTCTTCGGATCCGCCTGGTACTACTGCAGTTAAGGATAACGCTAGATTAAACTTCAATGTGTGCTCAGAAGCGTACTATGTCGCAAGATCTCATCTCTTGGACATGGCAAAGATATCAGCAGCGTCCAATCCCAGCGCGGAGGCTTCCAGATTAGGGTTTTCATCAGGAGGTCTGCTCAAATCTCGCTCTAGTGTACAAGTCGACACTTCTGGTTTATGTATAAAGTTACCTCCTTGTGATACGGAAGTTTTCAAAGGGGGCTACGAAGAATGGCCGTCTTTCCGTGATATGTTCACGGCGGTCTACATAAACCACCCAAAGCTGACACGCGTTCAGAAATTATATCACCTCAGGAACAAGACTCAAGGATCCGCTGGGGCGATTGTCAAACGATATCCCCTAAGTGATGACAATTTTGACATAGCGTGGAACGCCTTGAAAACCCGCTACGAAAACAAACGCGTGTTAGTTGACAATCAGCTCAAAATTTTATTCAATATTCCGCTGGCCACTAAGGAGAATAGTGAATCCATTCAGAAAATACAATTAACGGTCAATGATTGTCTTGCTACCCTTAAAATACTGGAGGTGAACGTCGACCACTGGGATCCAATTCTGATTTATTTAATATCTACGAAGCTACCAGATATTACCCTTTCTTTGTGGGAACAATCCCATCAAATCACATAGTGATTTACCCAGTTGGTCCCAGCTGGATAAGTTCCTTATCAACAGGTTTGAAGTTGTGGAACGTATATCCAGCATTAGGTCGACAAAAGAGCAATATAATCTTTCAGTACACAATTCCAACAAAACACATGTGTATACATCTCAAGAAAAATTGAATAATTCTTGTATATTATGCGATTCTGTGCATTCAATACGTGATTGTAGCAAATTCCGCAGATTTACGGAACAGGAGAGGATTGACTTCGTTTTTAAAAATAAACTTTGTAACAACTGCCTCTCATCCAAACACACAAAGCTGAAATGCAAAAGTAACAACACTTGCAGCTTCTGTGGAAAACGTCATCGCACTCTACTTCACTTGAAGAGTAACCCAACTTCAGATAGAACAGGTAAATTTGAAAATTATCGGCCTGTCACAGAAGTAGGACCGAAGGTTGATACAAAACTTGAGAGAAGGCCGTATAATGAACCATCAACTTCAACTCAGGCCAGAGATTCCCAAGTACAAGCGAACTTTGCCTCCAACAGTGAAACTATTTTGCTTCGGACAGCATTGATTCAAATTGAGCATAGAGGGGAGTTGTTTACTGTACGCGCGTTAATAGACCCAGGCTCACAACGAACTTTTTTATCAGAGAAAATCAAGAACCTGCTACAAATTCCGTCACGCAGGGCTCAATTCGAGATTATTGGTATAGGTGGGCAAAAACAAACCGCCAATAAAGAATGTGAAATCGTAATATTTTCTCATAGATATGACATTCGATTCACGATAAATGCCATTGTTCTGCCCAGGGTAACAAAACTTTTACCATCATCATCGTTTTCCATTCCAGTTCCATCCCTAGTTTCAACAAATCGGCACAAATTGATCTCATATTAGGTAACGATTCAGAACGACTCATAAATATAGACGGCATAAAGAAGAATATTTGTGGAGAAACATCCGCATATAATACAATTTTTGGATGGGTTCTCAGCGGTCCCATGAAATCTGAACCAATTCAAGCTTTTACTACTAATGTAGTCCCGTCTGAAAATCAGACCCTCACGGAAATGGTACAAAAATTTTGGGAAATTGAAGAAATCCCAACACTCGCACCTATGTCAGAAGCAGACGATTTCTGTGAAAAGTTTTATAAGAAAACAACAACTCGAAGGTCAGATGGACGATATGTCGTAAGGTTGCCCTTTAAGGAAGAATTTTCGGACTCACTGTTCCTAGGGTCGTCCAGATTTATTGCTCTTGGCCAGTTGGCCAGAATGGAGCGAACACTGTCCAAAAATCCTGATCTACAAACCCAATATAACTCAGTATTAGAGGAATACTTATCTTTAGGGCATATGGAGGAAACATCCTCTGAGGAAGTTTACTCTGAAGGCAAATATAGATCATTTTACCTTCCACATCACGCCGTAGTACGACCCGAACACAAAACTACGAAAGTGAGAATTGTGTTCAATGCATCTCGCAAATCGAAATCAGGGTTTTCTTTGAATGACGTGCTCTTAACGGGACCCACACTTCAGACCGAATTAATATCAACGGTTTTGAATTGGAGGAAGTACAGATTTGTCTTCAGCGGTGACATCCAAAAGATGTACCGTCAAATTATTGTACACCCAAGTGATCGGCCATATCAGAGAATTTTGCATCAAAAGACCCCAAACAGCAAAATTAGAGACTATCAACTGAACACAGTTACTTTTGGTATAAACTGTGCTCCGTTTCTAGCGATCCGTACTCTGTTGCAACTTGCATCAGACATTGAACCTCAGTTCCCAAAAGTAACGTCCATATTGAGAAAAGAAACTTATGTCGACGATATACTTTCTGGTGGATATTCAATCGAGGAAACTAAGGAAATTCAATCCCAACTCATCACAACGCTTAACTCGGCCGGGTTCCCTCTTAAGAAAATGACCGCAAACGATCCGCTACTACTGAACCATTTACCTCAGGAAGACTTGTACGACCTGGATTTCTTGCATCTCGATGAGGCTAGTTCCACCAAAATGCTTGGTATCAAATGGAACGCTTTAGCTGACTCCTTCGCTTACGCACTAAATCCGCTACAATCATCCCCAACCATTACGAAACGCCAAGTGCTTTCCGCAGTAGCTCAACTTTTTGACCCCGCAGGTTGGATAACACCAGTTATCATAAAGGCTAAGATGTTGATGCAGCAGTTGTGGCTAGAGGGCACTGGCTGGGATACATCAATTAGTGCGGAATCCCGTCGAACTTGGGAACATCTGATTACTGACTTTTCTCATATCGATAAGATACGAATTCCAAGGTGGATTCAGTATACGCCATCAGATCTAGTCCAGATTCATGGTTTCTCAGACGCTTCAAAATCTGCTTATAGCGCATGTGTCTACGTCAGAGTTCAAACTTCCCCTTTTATATCCTATTCTAATTTGTTGGTCGCTAAAAGTAAGGTTGCGCCACTTCAGACAGTTTGCTTACCACGATTAGAGCTCAATGGAGCGGAACTTCTCGCAAAGTTAGTGAACTACGTGGTATCCACGTTGGATTTCAAGGTTTCGGATATCATTCTATGGACAGATTCTTCTATTGTGCTGGGATGGTTATCTAAACCTCCATGGTCTTGGGAAGTGTACGTTGCTAATCGCACATCCAAGATTCATTCACTAGTTCCTCAGGCACAATGGCGGCATGTTCCAACCCACGACAATCCCGCTGATCTTGGTACTAGAGGTTGTAAACCCCAAGATCTTGCAAATAACAGACTATGGTGGACCGGGCCGCCGTGGATTACAAATCCATCAACAACATGGCCGAAGACAAATCCCCTATCACCTCCAGAGACTAACAGAAAGGTCCAAACATTTCACGTTGCTATAGAGCAACCCGATATCTTAAATCGGTTTTCTTCTTATACTAGGGCGTTGCGAGTTATATCGTACGTGTTTCGGTTTTACCATCGAACTCATCACAGAACAAGTTTTCCCACCACGAATCTTTCTCAGGCAGAGCTTGTGTTTGTAAAAATGCGATTAATATCATTATCTCAGATGTATTATTACAAAACTGAGTACGATTCACTCGCTAAAACAACGACAATCCTCGACAAAAGTTCTTTGAAAACACTGAATCCATTTTTGGATGAACATAATGTTCTTCGAGTAAACGGTCGATTAGCGAATTCATCACTTCCATATAACGAGCGTCACCCAATCATACTTCCTGGCAATTCACGACTCTGCCAACTTTATCTCTCTCATTTGCACATATTTCTATGCCACGCAGATTGTACTCTTATGTGCAGAATGGTTCAGACTGAATTTTATGTGTCTCGGCTCAAACCCCGGGTGAAAAGTATCATCCATAAATGTAAAATTTGTGTTATATTCAAACACAAGCCATGTATCCAAATCATGGCACCCTTACCACCAGACAGGTGTATAATAACACCACCGTTCCATGTAACTGGTCTAGATTTCGCCGGCCCATTTGAGCTCAAAAGCTCTGGCTTACGTAAAGCCCCGATAATTAAGGGATATGTTTCTGTATTCGTGTGCTTCTCTACGAAAGCAGTGCATTTAGAACCTTGTTCCAACTTATCATCCCCAGCTTTCGAGGCCGCATTTGCCCGTTTCGTTGGGAGGCGAGGACTCCCCAGACGGGTAGTATCGGACAATGGCCGAAACTTTGTTGGGGCAAGCAGGGTACTACTCAGAGAGTTTTCCCATTTTATAAAATCGTCGTCCAGCGATATAGCAGACAAATATTCCACACATGGCTTCGAATGGGGCTTTATTCCTCCTCATGCGCCTCACATGGGGGGCCTCTGGGAGGCAGCCGTTAAAAGTTTTAAACATCACTTCAAGAGAATTGCTGGCGCCCACAGGTTCACTTTTGAACAATTCGCCACGGTCTTAGCACGAATCGAGGGTGTTCTAAATTCTCGGCCATTATCTGCCATGTCAGAAGATCCGATGGATCTAAAAGCCCTAACACCCGGTCACTTTCTCAAAGGTGCACCCATATTAGCATTGCCTGAACCAATGTCTCAAGATTTATCATTGATAAATCGTTGGGTCAAACTTAAAGCTTTACACCACCAAATCGCAGTGCGGTGGAAGGAAGATTATTTGAAATCTTTGCACAAGCGATACAAGTGGAAAGAACCAAACCCCGATGTAAAAATTGGAGACCTTGTCGCGGTCATCGATGATTTACTTCCTCCCAGCGAATGGCGATTGGGGCGGGTTAAAAAAACCCATCCTGGCCCAGATGAAAGAGTACGAGTAGCCGATGTGCGCACGGCTAATGGTCTCATAAATCGTCCAATCGTCAAACTATGTCACTTGCCCTTCTTAGATTCTGACAGCACGAATTAATAAACTCACTACTATTAGCCCTGTACATTCTCCACAATGGTGGGGAATTTATCTAAGATAACCGTACTCCGTATTTTATTTACTTACAGATCAGTTAGTACCATTCATCTTCGGCACACAGACTTATATCGGTGTCAGTTGTGTAAACGATACCACAGCATACGTGTATGTCCAAAGTTTTTAAAAATGCAACCAACAGAGAGAAGCAGAGTCGTGCGACAACACAAGTACTGCGTCAATTGCCTTGCCAAAAGCCACACCGTGGCCAATTGTCATTCGAAGAATAAATGCCGCAAGTGTAGAAATTACCACCATACATTGTTGCACCCTGAACATCCAATTGTTGTACCTTCGGTTCAAACTAGAGGGAATTGGTCTCAACGTCGCAACTTGCAACTACAGACACAACTGCAAACCAACCACGGTTATGGACAACGTAACCGCCAGGGTCATCAGAAAACCATCCGCAAAGCCTCCTCAAGCCAGGGTCAACAGCAAAATCTCAACCGCGCTAACAAGCGAAAACCGCAACAGCCAAATAATAACCGAATTAATAACCCCATCGTGGACCAACGCATATTATCAGATGCGATACTGTCCCTCGCATCTGTGCTCTCCGCAACCCACCAATCTACCAATTCCTTGGCCCGGCGCCATGTCTAAACTTCATTGTTTTGACTTAGTTTTAAGTTATGAATTGTTTTTTATGAATTGTACTTAGTTGAAATGAATTGTTTGAAAAAGTACTGTATAAACATATTTTGAAAACCATTGTAAAAAGAAAACTACAAAGTAAAATGTCAAATGTATGGATAAAATATTGTACTAAAAGATACAAATAATACATAATTTAAGTTTCTTGGCAAGTGCGGAATTTGAAATCGGCCACTTCTTTGGCAGCCGCAACTTCGCTAACACTTGCAACATTTGCATCCAATGGTGAGAATCTTTCAACACCTCAATAAATCCCACTGAACTCAGATTAACCCAACTTGTTTTCAACTAATTAATATTTCATACTCAATTCAATTGCACATTTGGGAGAGATTCCTCATGCTCGAGAAACTCCCTCCTACAATTGAATAAAGATCGTTATTTCAGCTCAGGAACGTACACTCTCTCAAGTGAGATCTGATGAACTCTTCAACCTAAAACCATACAGTCCACAATAAAAGCTCAACTACAACGTCGATCCATATTACATCACTAATTGTCACTCATCGACTTGGAGTTATCCCCCCACTACACACCAGTTTGTTCACAGTTAGTAACTATTTCATTTGCCAATTTCGCCATTTTTGGAAAATAATAATCAGAAAGTATCTGCTTCACGTTTTCCTGAGCCGCCCTGTGGGCACGGTTATGCTCTGTGGTAACAACTTTCCTTTGCTCATTCTTATCGAAAATATCTTGGACCATATTTTTACAGTACCAAAATTTAGTAGCCGGGAAGTATCTAACAAATTCATATTGAATACAGGCTAAAGTTGGCAGATCGCAATGTATTGCGTTTACGACCATTGAGTTAATTACCAACTTGACTTCATTAAATAATGTGTTTCTGTCCGTGAAGTCAATTAAGTGGCGAGTCTTTTCAGAAAAAATAATGAAATCTCTCCTTAGAGGAAATTTGCTTCCTGAAGAACAATTTGATTCCCAAAACAATTTACCGGTTTGTCGGTAGACTCGATTGTGTGAGTCAAAGATATTTCACTGTGGGCTGTCGCGAGGTCTGAGTAAATGACCTCCTCTAAGGTATTCAAGTTTTGATGCGCTAAGTTTTCCTGGATGTAATGCGATTCCACCTCAAGAGTATGAATATTATGTCGTGAGAGGGCATCTGCGACATAGTTCTCCTTGCCAGGCTTATGAAAAATTTTGGCATTATGCTCATCAACAAAAGTCATCCAACGCTTTATCTTAGCATTTGGATTCTTATCTGAAACTGAAAACGTAAGTGGTTGGTGGTTGGAGGCGTCTGTTGTTAGATCGAATGTTTTTTTAAAGTCAGGAGAGAGGAGCATAACCTCTTCAGAAGCGAGGATCTCCTTTAATTTTTCAAACGTTTGAAGTTGTTCGCCATTAAAATGTATTTTCACCCTCCTTGATTGGGAGGCACTAATCTTGCCGTTCTCGCCCTTTAAAATGTCAGTTAATGGCTTTGCAATAGATGCGAAATCTTTAATAAAACACATGTAATAGCTTGCCAATCCCAAAAACAACCTCACATTAAAGAGTGTAGAAGGTCGTTCATAATTGCGGATGGCTTCTACTTTTTCCGGGTTCGTTCTGATGCCATTTCTAGACACTACGAAGCCGATGTATTCAACACTTTCTTGAAAAAAATTTGATTTCTCGCGAGAAATTCTCATATTGGTTTCATACAATCTGCCCAATATCCATTCAATATGTCTTACGTGATTTTCCTCGGATTCAGAGAAAATGATCACATCGTCAACATAAACATAGCATGACTTCCTTATTTAATCTCTCAGGACATCATCAATGGCCCTTTGGAAAATTCTTGGAGCATTCTTAAGACCGAAAGGAACCCTGCAAAATTCGTATTTCCCATTCCCGACCGAAAATGCTGTTTTTTCTCTATCTTGTTCAGATAGTGTTATCTGGTGGAAGCCTGACTTGAGATCAAGTGTCGTGAAAAATCTCGCTTTACCAAGGTTTGAGAGAATAACATTTACTTCAGGAATTGGGTATTTGTCATCGACAGTTATACCATTCAATTTCAATTCAAAATCTATAACCAGTCGTTTCTTTACATTGCCGTACCCATCCCTACCTTTCTTATCAACAACCCAAATGGGATTGTTGTAGGGAGATCTAGAAGGCCGTATTATGCCGTTCTGTAGAAGTTCCTTAATTTCGGTATTAAGGAAGTCTACTACACCCATGGGATATGGGTATAGTCTGGAGTAGACTGGGTCGTTACTATTGGTGCGAATAGTAGCCACAATATTCGTATTATATGGAAGTGATTCTTTGGGGTTTGCAAAAGCTCCCAAAAATTTTTTCATCATTTTCCTAAATTCTTCTGCAATAGTCTGAGGCACTTTTATGTCCTCCACTTATGAAAAATTTACATTTACACACTTTAAAAATTTGATCTTTTCGATACCAGTTTTAGTCTTCAATTCCCTTCTTTCGAAATTTAATGTCGCACTCATCTGTGTTAACAGATCGAGGCCAATGATACCGTCAAACGTTGAGAGTGATGGTAAAATAAAAAATGTACTATCACTGTCAAAAATAGTTATGGTGCATTTTTCCTCAATTGGTGTGAAGCCGTGAATCGACTTCACCATGAACGGGCTGTCCACTGGAATAATATCTTTTAAACCTTTTATAAGTTTAATATAATTTTTCGAGGCACCCGTATCTATTAGCAATTTAATGGTCATCCCCGCCACGCTTCTTTCTATGAACGGTAGCAGGGAGCTGCTACTAAAAAATTAATTTGTTCAAATTCATCCCGAGCATCGATTTCTACATCGTCGGCTTCGGTATCTGCCACATGATGGTAGTCCTGGATATGTCCAGGGTCATCCTGAGAGAGATGATTTACCCTCTGATGCTTTGGACCAGTGTATCGTGCTGTACCACTATTAGGTCTCTTCACTGCCTGCCAATTTGATTGATTTTGAGATGGTTGTGTTGGGTTCTGATTATGATCATATTGACCCTGTGGTGAGTCTTTCGTAGCCGCTTTGAAACGTGTTGAATGTCTGAATCGGGCAGATTCATCAACATCCATGGGCTCTACTAAATGACATTCGTCCTTATGAGCTCCAAGTCGTCTGGCAAAGTGTGGATTCTTATTTTGAACATTCCCGTGTACTGACTGTGGTTCACCTTTCTGTTTATCCCTATCTTCGCGAGATTTAGCAAAGTTTGACGCAAACAAGTACCTTTCCCGATTAGATTCTACTTCCTGGGCTAATGCCAAGGCTGACGGCAAATCGGACGGGCGAGCCGAAAAAAGTACATTACTCAAATCTTTTTTCGTCCCGGAAATGAAAACGCGTAACGCATCCATCCTGTACTTTTCTTTCATAGAATTAGCAATAACACTGTCATATGTCATAGAGCATTTATTCGTTAACAGTGTTAACTTTTTCTCCACCTCGTCATAGTATTCTAAAAGTGTCTTACTACCCTGACGAAGAGTGGATAGCTCTTGCTCAATGAGATAAATCGGACGCTTGTCCGAGTACGGAAATCTAAGCGTGCGATGATGGCGTTAAAGTTTAAAACAGTATTAAACGAAGATAGCACCATATCGGCCGAACCTTTTATCTTGTTCCGTATGATGGCCACAGCTTGGTAATGTTTAGAGCTTCCGTCTTAAGACTTGAATAGTTTGTAGGCTGTATGAGCAGCCTGGCGCCATGAAATGTATAATTCATGTTTGCCTTCAAAGTCCGGCAAGGACTTCACGACGTCCAAGGACTCGTCACACTGACTTCCCGGAATAATTTCGATTTCCCTATAAGACTCGATTTCAGGGGTCGATACTGAAAATGTATTGAATTTATTTTATTTATTGTCATCAATTTGTCTTTCAAATTCTTCTCTTTGGACTTTCAAAGCTGCCGAGATGTTCTGCAGTCGTCGTCATTATGGTATTTTCGTTAGTCTTTGTGTCCACCGGAATTCGACTGAAAGAATCTACTAAGAGCTCAACTTCCCGATCTAGGTCGTGATTACTCATAAGAAACCCGAGCAGAATTTAATTTAAAAATTGCATCAATAATTTCGCGAAAATTTTACTACTTTTGATAACAGTCACTGTTTCGTAAATCTTAAAACTATATAACTTCACATATCTTACAATTGAATAATTCCGCATGCCTCCATTCTATTGGTGTTACTTTTATTTTTACTACTGCCTTTTCCGCTGCTGTTGCTACTGTTGTTGATATTTTCCTTTAATTTCTTAGTTGTTTTTTCTGCTGCTGTTGCCGTGCTGCCTTTTCCGCTGCTGCTGTTTTTGATATTTTCCTTTAACTTCTTAGTTGTTTTCCTGCTGTTGTTGATAATGTTTATTCGCTGCCCAGAAGCCTGGTGACACAGTTATTGTCAAATATTTTCAATACCACAATACCTCGTTATTACTACGAGTTAATTATTGAAATTTAATTTTTTCCCGTTATTACCACGAGTTATGTGTTTATTTTATTAAATCCGTTTGGGCGCCAATTAAGATTACTTGATTATCAAGTTCTTCTTTATTTGAGTTCTCTTATCAAACTAAAGCTTAAACATAATTTCCAAATACTTATTGCTAGTCTGTACCCACACTCAACTTTGCAATTGCTGACAACGCGCCTCGTGTGTGGTGTTGTATTCCACAAATAATCAGTCCCACGATATTGCCGCGTTTCATGTTTGGAAATAATATGTTCGCTGACACCGCAGTCTGGTCAATACTTGTTGTCACCGAACAAGATGTTAGGGTGGTGCAGGTTTTATCATACTGTGTTAACTTATACATATACATATATGAACACATCAATACACAACACCACACACATACCAAACATACAGACAACCACTTAAAATATAATAAGGCACATGGTATGTAAGGCAAATTAATGTTCAATGTGGTACGTCATAAACTATATTACTGTAATTCTCCTTAAGTTCATTCTACCAAATGTACTTAATGTTGACTTTGGGCAACCAAAATCGTGAATAAGTGTCGCTAGAAATAGACGGGCCAAAGTAGATTTGTGGCATTGACCGCAGTCGAAACAACTTTTCTAAAGTAAACGTCACAGATTCGCCCTGCGGTTCTTCCGCTTCCGCGATTTATTCACATATACAGTATCTAGTTAACGCGACTCGTTCGCATCCGCGGTTCGTCCGCTTCAGCGATTTATACGCATACAAAGTAGCCAGTTAACGCGATTCGTTCACTTCCGCAATTTATTCGCACCACAGTAGCTAGTTAACGCGATCTGTTCGCATCCGCGATTCGTTCGCATCCGCGGTTCGTCTGCTTCCACGATTTATTCGCATACAAAGTAGCTAGTTAACTCGATTCGTTCGCATCCGTGGTTCATCTTCTTCCGCAGTTCGTCCGCTTCCGCGATTTGTTTGCTTCCGCGGTTCGTCCGCTTCCGTGGTTCGTCTTCTTCCGCGCCTCTGTAGTTTGTACTAGTAATTAGCTATTAATTATTTATAAATCACCCCGTCATTTCGACGAACCACGGACGTTTACCGAGTCCCGACATCACCCGTTTGCAGAATCCCGAAGTCACCGAAGGCTCGAAAACCATCAGGACCCATCGGGCATACCAGGCCCCATCAGTCATCAGTTAAAGTTTGTGATAGATTTCACCAACGAAACTGAACGGCATCCGAGAGCTACCAGGCCCTACCGGGCCCTATCCTGGCAAGTCAAGTTCGCGATACGCTTTAAACCGCTTGTCATCGGCTTATCTCCGTGACGTTCTGCTGCGACTAAACGGGACCTTGTATTAAATCACAACCAGTGATCAACGAAGCTTTTCATTTAGATTGTCGAATACACAAATAGATTATAATACAAAATTTAAAAAATAAAGATTTCGATTTGTACGGCCAAGAGGCCATATCACTCGTGTTTTCACTTAAGGTTTGCGGGTCCTTGAGTTGACCCTGAAGACGACTGATCTACATCAGGCCTTGACAAAACTCACGTTACAATGGTTACAACCAAAGACTATAGGTACTTGGCTGCAGAAGTAATAAATGTCACTATGCCATTTGTAAATAAATTTGCATTCTATTAAATATAGATGCAAAATGGTCTTGAGCCACGACAATATCCCACTTCAAATCAAATATTGATCACAGACCAAAACCAGTAAAGAAAGGCTTAAGTCGGGCGGGGCCGACTCTATGATACACTCCACTTTCAATCCGAATACAATTCAATTCGGTGAAAAAGTGAAAACGGGAAGGTTTTTTGTATCCTGTAAATGTATGTGTTTGACAAAAAATGTTATATCGGAAAGGACATTTGTATGAGGATATATTGAAAGCTGGAACGAAATAGGTGAAATATAAAATGTATAGTTTGGCCAAAATCGGTTAAACTTATGGGAGCAACATTTGAATTTGGGCTATATTTAAATCTGAACCGATCTTACCCACTT
Source organism: Polietes domitor (assembly GCA_947397865.1). Classification (NCBI taxonomy): domain Eukaryota; kingdom Metazoa; phylum Arthropoda; class Insecta; order Diptera; family Muscidae; genus Polietes; species Polietes domitor. The sequence goes on from CANDYM010000179.1 coordinate 46,161, forward strand.
TCACCATAGTTGTGTTTAGTTAGATTATAAGATGTTGTGCGAAATTTAAAGAAAATCGAGCACAATATGTGGCTTTTAAAGCGGCAAAAGTCAAATCGAGAGCGACATTTGTATGGGGGCTATATCAAAATCTGAACCGATCTTACCCAATTTCTGCATAGTGTTTCTAGTTGGCTTATAAGATGTTGTCCCAAATTTAAAGAAAATCGGGTACAATATATTCAAATCGGGAGCGACTTTTATATGGGGGCTATATCTAAATCTGAACCGATCTTACCCAATTTCTGCATAGGTGTTTCTAGTAAGATTATAAGATGTTGTGCCAAATTTAAAGAAAATCGGGTACAATATGTGGTTTCTACAGAGGAAAATGTCAAATCGGGAACGACATTTTTATGGGGGCTATATCTAAATCTGAACCGATTTGACCTATTTTAACCATAGATGTTCTTAGTTTAAATATAAGATGTTTTGCCAAATCTGAAGACAATCTGATACAATATGTGGTTTCTAGAACGGAAAAAGTCAAATCGGGAGCGAAATTTGTATGGGAGCTATATATAAATCTGAACCGATCTGTCCGATATTCACCATGGGAGTTTCTAGTGGGAATATAAGATGCTTTACCAAATCTGAAGACAATATGATACATTATGTGGTTTCTAGAGCGGAAAAAGTCAAATCGGGAGAGAAATTTGTATGGGAGCTATATATAAATCTGAACCGATCTGTCCGATATTCACCATGGGAGTTTCTAGTGGGAATATAAGATGCTTTACCAAATCTGAAGACAATCTGATACATTATGTGGTCTCTAGAGCGGATAAAGTCAAATCGGGAGAGAAATTTGTATGGGAGCTATATATAAATCTGAACCGATCTAACACATTTTTACCACAGGTGTTTCTAGTTACAATATAAGATGTTTTGCCATTTTTAAAGAAAATCTGTTGTAATATGTGGTATCTAGAGTGAAAAGAGTCAAATCGGGAGTGAAATTCGTATGGGGGCTATATCTAAATCTGAACCGATCTTACCCAATTTCTGCATAGGTGTTTCTAGTAAGATTATAAGATGTTGTGCCAAATTTAAAGAAAATCGGGTACAATATGTGGTTTCTACAGAGGAAAATGTCAAATCGGGAACGACATTTGTATGGGGGCTATATCTAAATCTGAACCGATTTGACCTATTTTAACCATAGATGTTCTTAGTTTAAATATAAGATGTTTTGCCAAATCTGAAGACAATCTGATACAATATGTGGTTTCTAGAACGGAAAAAGTCAAATCGGGAGCGAAATTTGTATGGGAGCTATATATAAATCTGAACCGATCTGTCCGATATTCACCATGGGAGTTTCTAGTGGGAATATAAGATGCTTTACCAAATCTGAAGACAATATGATACATTATGTGGTTTCTAGAGCGGAAAAAGTCAAATCGGGAGAGAAATTTGTATGGGAGCTATATATAAATCTGAACCGATCTGTCCGATATTCACCATGGGAGTTTCTAGTGGGAATATAAGATGCTTTACCAAATCTGAAGACAATCTGATACATTATGTGGTCTCTAGAGCGGATAAAGTCAAATCGGGAGAGAAATTTGTATGGGAGCTATATATAAATCTGAACCGATCTAACACATTTTTACCACAGGTGTTTCTAGTTACAATATAAGATGTTTTGCCATTTTTAAAGAAAATCTGTTGTAATATGTGGTATCTAGAGTGAAAAGAGTCAAATCGGGAGTGAAATTCGTATGGGGGCTATATCTAAATCTGAACCGATTTTCTTCAAATTAAATAGCGTTCGTCCTTATCCCGAAAAACATCGTTGTGCAAAGTTTCATTTGGTTCTGTCTACAATTGCGACCTGTATCGTGATTACAAGAATAGATGGACGGACAGACAGACAGACAGACGGACATTGCTAAATCGACTCAGAAAGTGATTCTAAGACGATCGGTATAATTAACAATGGGTCTATCTCGTTTCCTTTTGGGTGTTACAAACAAATGCACAAAGACATAATACTCTCGTGGAGTGTATAAAAATACAAACGAAAAACTAAAATATAATTAAAATTTTATATTTATTTATAAAATAATTTTGTTCAATATTTATACACTCCACGAGAGTATTATGTCTTTGTGCATTTGTTTGTAACACAACTAGTAAATCAAAAAAAAATTTTTTTCAAATCCATGCTTTATGCAAGCAGAATTCTATTGGGCCTAGAAATTCTTTTTTAGTTATCTTTTGTAGAAGGAAAAATTACTGCGTTATCAGGAGCAGAAATAATAGATTTTTAATTTGTGGTTTGTATGGGAGGTACCACGCCCCTTTGTCCATTCCCGCTCATATTTGCAGCAGCACTTAAAAAATGCACACCAAACCGACGTACCAAATTTTGTTCAAATACCGTTATCAGGAGCAGAAATAATAGATTTTTAATTTGTGGTTTGTATGGGAGGTACCACGCCCCTTTGTACAATCCCGCCCATATTTGCAGCAGCACTTAAAAAATCCACACCAAACCGACGTACCAAATTTTGTTCAAATACCGTTATCAGGAGCAGAAATAATAGATTTTTAATTTGTGGTTTGTATGGGAGGTACCACGCCCCTTTGTACAATCCCGCCCATATTTGCAGCAGCACTTAAAAAATCCACACCAAACCGACGTACCAAATTTTGTTCAAATACCGTTATCAGGAGCAGAAATAATAGATTTTTAATTTGTGGTTTGTATGGGAGGTACCACGCCCCTTTGTCCAATTGGTCAAATTTTTCCATTTCCTTGTATTGTCATCGAAAATGATTAAGTGTGCAAAATTTGAGCAAAATTGGTTGAGAAAAAAGCTTTCAAAAATTGATTTCAAATTTTGTGGCACACAAACATATATAGAAAGTAACCTTATATAAAGCATGGAAAAAAGGAATCGAAATAGACTCGATCGACTTAGACTCACTTTTTGAATCGATTTAGCAACGTCCGTCTGTCTGTCTGTCCATCTATTCTTGTAATCACGATGCATTTCGCAATTGTAGACAGAACCAAATGAAACTATGCACAACGAAGTTTTTCGGGACAAGACGAACGCTATTTAATTTGAAGAAAATCGGTTCAGATTTATATATAGCAACCATTCAAATTCTTCCCCTCTAGAAACCACATATTTTAACAGATCTTCTTCCAATTTGGCAAAATATCTTATATTTCCACTAGAAACATCCGTGATGAAAGTGGATCAGATCGGTTCAGATTTATATATAGCTTCCATACCAATTTGGCTCCCAATTTGACTTTTTCCGCTCTAGAAACCACATATTTATTATATTGTCTTCAAATTTGGCAAAACATATTATATTTAAACTAGAAAAACCTATGATGAAAATGGGTCAGATCGGTTCAGATTTATATATATCTCCCACAAAATACATTATAATCGAACTAGAAACACCTATGCTGAAAGTGGGTAAGATTGGTTCAGATTTATATGTAGCCCCCATACAAATGTCGCTCCTGATTTGACTTTTTCCGCTCTAAAATCCACATATTGTACCCGATTTTTTTTTAAATTGGCACAACATTTTATAATAGAACTAGAAACACCTATGGTGAAAGTGGGTAGGATCGTTTCAGATTTAGATATAGCCCAAATTTTGACCAAACATTGCATATTATATTTCACCAATAAACATACATGGTGAAAGCGGGTCACATCATTCCAGGTATCAATATATACCCCCATACAAATGACCTTTCCGATTTAACATTTTTTGTCAAACACATACATTTACACGATTCAAAAATCCTCCTCGATTTCACTTTTTTACCGAATTGAATTTAATGAGATTGATAGTGGGGTGTATCATATAGTGGCTCCGTCCGTCTTTAGCCTTTCCTTACTTGTTTGGGAGATGCCCATATGTCCATACTTTGGAATAACCCAAATGGGGCCCCATTCTGGTCTATTGCAGCTCTAGAACTAAATTTACATCGGATCTTCATCAAATGTTGCAGATCATTATATGTTTAAACTAGGAATACCTACCGTGGATGATAAATATATAGGCGCATGTTTTGACACAGGCCTCAAGTGTTGTTATAGGCCCCCTTCAAATGTCCATCCGATTAGTTCCATTACCGCTGTATAATCTGTATTTATCATACGATATTGATCAATTTTTCCAGATCATGTTACATTTACTTTACTCGGAATATCTGCTGGCAAATTGGATCAATTACTTTATTATTTACCGTATTCGTTAAATATGACTAAAGACGAATTTAAATTATACTGTATAATTCATATGAACTACATTAAATTGCTCCATGAAATACCTGGATTTAGCAATCAAAACGAGGTATATACGCAGGGAGTTGTGTAGGGTATTATACAGTCGGCCCCGCCAGACTTTAGCCTTTCCTTACTTGTTTTAGTTGTTTTGGTTTGGCTATATTATAAAAATTTAACATATTCCTCTGTGGAATGCAATCAATGGTGGTGGCGATATGAAGTTCGGCCTGGCCGAGCTTAAATCCTTATTTACTTGTTTGTTTTTAGTAAGGTAATAAACTTGTCCATCACGTTTTTACATAATTTTCGGTCTACTTCCTGTATAATCTTGTAGCCCTTTGGCGGCTGTTTATCGCATTTTATTATTTGAATAAGTTAAGCAAAAGTATTTCTCTATTTTCTTTCGCTTGTCACACAATTAGTTTATTCAATTATTCAATTTAATTGCTCCCATTTAATTTGCTTCTAACTATTGAGGAATTTGCAATATTTATACAATCCTAATGGTCCCTTTTTAACAATTCTACCGAAAAGGAAAATAATCCGCAACACACAATGAAATCTAACACTGCAATAAGTTCTTAACATATACAAATTAAATTGAGGTTGTGGTATATCCTTTGTAAGGACGAGCAGGAGTAAATAATAGAAGTGGGTTTGGCAAACGAGCAAGTGGATGAATGTGTGCTGTAGATGAATGTTTTGGATAACATACAAAACCAATAAATGCATTGACTAACACAGCATGCATTATACATGTACGTATGTATGTGTTTGAAGGAAGTGCTAAAAAATTGGAAAATTGTCAAAAAATACCTGTTGGCCATGCTCATGCTTTCATTTTCACATTTCAGCACGCAAAAGTGGGTCATGAAATTGTTCCAATGATTTATAAGGAAATTTGGTTTAATTGAATAAGACAATGGATTGGTGGAATCATCATACCTCCCTCGTATTGACACAAATAACGACACCGATATATGCAAGTATGCGGCTGCTGCAATTAGAACAAAAACTATTCAACATGCACACACACACTCGCTCCATTTGTAGTCCGTCAGGACTTGGCCTTGCCTGACTTGGCTTGATATCACTCTGCGATACTTGGCAATGGAATGGCTACCACTCCACATGGCTGAAAGCACTTCTCAGCAAATCCACAGAACAACACCGAGAGTGGAATATTTATTACAAGAGGCCATGAAGAAGTAGTGGTTGCACTCGAAGCACAAAAGAAGGGCCAATACAAATAAGTTATTCTCATGGTTTTGCTGAGAGAACGAACATCCGAGAGTAGAGAGATGCCATGCAGCAGCCGAATGCCGAAGAATTTTGGAATTAATGAAGTGTTTTTGAAAGAAATGTTAGGAAAATTAATGGGCTCAAGACATGAGGTTCAAATGTATATATTTGTATGTGGTCATGTTAAACGAATTAAGTACTTTATCTTAGGGCCAACTGTGAAACGACGGAAAGGCTGGTGAAAAATTTAAATAATCAAAGTGTTAGGGAGAGGCAGCAATAATCTAAAATTATGTTTAAATACCCTAAATTATCGGTGGTATTTTCAATCGGTACAAAATTTTTGGCCTCATGGTCATTTCGCCATTTTGCATTTATCACCAGTCAGTCTGCACACCGAAAGCTACACTGAAAGAATTTCCCTTAATAATATTTATAAGTGATTTCATAAAATGTTTTTCATAAATTTTGTGATTTTTTTAATATCCATATATGAAAAAATTAAATGTTTGATCAAATTTTTCATCAACATTTCAAATTTCATAAAATAATATTGTTAAATAAGTGAAACTTAGTTTTATAGGACCATATCAATTTCATTGTATTAAATATTTCATAACCAAAAAATAATTGTGTTATGAATTGTCTACATAAATATAATGAAGGATTTTGTTGTTTTCATGATACGTTTCATAACATACAAAAAGATTTTTAGTGTGTCGACTTTATTCTGTTGAATACTAGCAATTCTCTGATTTAGTCCAAAGACATATTCATTGCAAACGGATTCATTGAATACGGAGTATCGACTGGTCAGTTAACCAATTCCCCATATCAAACCTATTTTCTTCTTTAGTATTATGTCTTTGTGCATTTGTTTGTAACACCCAAAAGGAAGCGAGATAGACCCATTGTTAAGTATACCGATCGACTTAGAATCACTTTCTGAGTTGATTTAGCAATGTCCGTCTGTCCATCTATTGTTGTAATCAAATTACAGGTCGCAATTATAGTCCGATCTTAACAAAAATTGGCACTAATAAGTTTTGTGGATCAAGGACGAACGCTATTTAATTTGAGGCAATTCGGTTCAGATTTATATATAGCCCCCATACAAATGTCGGTCCCGATTTGACATTTTCCGCTCTAGAAACCACATATTGTACTTGATATACTAGAAACACCTATGCAGAAATTGTGTAAGATCGGTTCAGATTTAGATATAGCCCCCATACAAATGTCGCTCCCGATTTGACTTTTGCCGCTTTAAATGGAAGATATTGAAGCCGATTTTCTTTAAATTTGGCACAACATCTTATAATCCAACTAGAAACACCTATGCAGAAATTGGGTAAGATCGGTTCAGACTTAGATATAGCCCCCATACAAATGTCGCTCCCGATTTGACTTTTACGCTCCAGAAACCACATATTGTACACGATTTTCTTTAAATTTGGCACAACATCTTATAATCCAACTAGAAACACCTATGCAGAAATTGGGTAAGATCGGTTCAGATTTAGATATAGCCCCCATACAAATGTGGCTCCCGATTTGACATTTTCCCGCTCTAGAAACCACATATTGTACTCGATTTCCTTTACATTTGGCACAACATCTTATAATCCAACTAGAAACACCTATGCAAAAATTAAGTAAGATCGGTTCAGATTTAGATATAACCCCCATACAAATGACGCTCCCAATTTGACATTTTCCGCTCTAGAAACGACATATTGTACCCGATTTTCTTTAAATTTGGCACAACATCTTATAATCCAACTAGAAACACCTATACTGAAAGTGGGTAATATCGGCTCAGATTTAGATATAGCCCCCATATAAATGTCGCTCCCGATTTAACTTTTTACGCTCTCGATTTTCTTCAAATTTGGCTTAACACCTTATAATCTAATTAGAAACACATGTGGCGAAATCGGTTCAGATTTGGATATAGCCCCATACAAATGTCTCTCCCGATTTGGCTTTTTGCGCTTTAGAAACCACATATTGTACTCGATTTTCTTTAAATATGGCTCAACATCTTATAATCCAACTAAAAACACCTATGGCGAAAGTGGGTGAGATCGGTTCAGATTTAGGTATATATTTTATTTATATATATATATACAAATGTTGCTCCCAAATGGCCAGATTTTGGCCAAGCTTTACATATTATATTTCACCTATAAACATAAATGGTCACATCATTCCATGTTTCAATAGACCCCCATACATATGTCCTTTCCGATTTAACATTTGCTGGATACAAACTTTTGCCTTTATGCCAAAGTGAATTGTACTAGGATAGAAAGTGGGACGGAGCCGACTATAGCCTTTCCTTACTTCTTTTCACTGAGGTTATGAAAAAAGTCATAAGTATTATGAAGATAATATTTTCAGTGTACAAGCATTTGGGCAATACCATTTTGATCTTACAGGTGCAGCATTTCTAAATATATTATCTTGTGCGTTCACAAAAAAAGTATATGGCTCCAGCCGTTTGTTTGGTAATAGTTTTATCCCATTTTGTCCTTAAAAGTACGAACTTGGAATTTGCCTCAGAAGATTGTATAAACCAAATGTCATGCTTTCAGATGCAATTGGTACTATTTATAAATCATGGATATAGAAATAATCTAAGGTGGTGGCTGGACTTAAAGCTATTTAAAACTATGCGATTACATCACACATAGCGGGCTAACGGTTCATTTATTATTAACAACCTTAAAACTATGTACGAAGATCAAAGAGTTGGTTATAAAGATGACAACTGTGAGCATTCATTTATATTGTCGTTTAAATTTTTTTTATTTCTAATTTCTATTCTTATAATATCGCATAAAGGGATTATTAGTAAGTTCCGTTGTGAGATGTTGCTTAGATTTTCGCTGCGAAGACTCGCAAAATTATATTTTATGATTATTGTTAGAAAACATGGCAATTTTGTACAGAGAAATTTTTGGGATTTGAATTAACTCCAACTCTGGAAAAATGCTGCCATTATCGAATACGTTTTAGTAGGCCTCGGGTTGACGTTAATAATAAAAGTATCGTAAAAAGTTACGACACATCATTCTTATAACCATGGTATAGATACTAATACGTTAAAAAATTGCGAAAGAAACATAAAACTTAGTTATTGAGCTGTATCAATGGTTCAACATGGCTTTAAGTGTTTCTGCCTTGTCGATTAGAATGCAATAATTATAATTAATAATTATTAATATATCAAATTTCTACAAAATTATCTAAAACAAAAGTCAGAACAATATTGATCCAAATCATGCATAACATCATTGAAAAAAGTTCTTGGGTATGCACAAGTCTCATGATGAATAAATCCCATAAATCATATTACCTGAAATCCTTTAAACGTTGGAGTCTGAGTATAATACAAATAATTTGAGAAACAAAGAGGTTTGATTCAATGTCTTTATGAACTTTAACCGTCGTTCTATATGGAAGAAAATAATATAGATTTGTATACCTGTGCAACGCAATACATTATCAAATAGAGAATCAAGGATGTTTGATGCAATGTTTTTATGAACATTAACCGTGGTTCAATGTGAGAGAGTAAAAGATATTTGAAATTGTGTTTCTTTGAACTTATATTTTATTACAAAATTCAGTGAGTTGTGTAGACCGCCGCTACCCGAGCCACGAAGCCTCGGTTATAAATCCAATGGAATCAAAAAGGGAGGAGACACAATTGCAGCTATATTCGTGAAAATCGCTATTTATATTTCTCTGGCAACGTAGAATTGCAACATAGATGGACTTTTTTGAATTTGTACTTTCAAGGAGAGAGCGGGTTAAAAATGGTACCTTGCTGAAATTTGGTATGTAAATTCCTCTCACCACATAGAAGCGCAATATAAATGCATCTTTGTATTTTTAAGGAGTGAGCTATACCGACTAAGTAGAAGCGCAGTAAAATTGCCTTTTTTAACTTTGTACTTTTAAGAGATGCGCGGGACAAAAAGGGAGAGAAATGATGTACAGCCCATTAATTACTTAAACACGGAACATAAATTTATATTTCAGTACTTATAAGGTGGATGCTGGACCAAATAAAGTACATGCCTTTAGAAGAGAAGCGAGAACAAATGTTACCTATAGTGATTTTTCAAAATGTGTACTTTTTAGGGAAGAGGTTCAAAAGTTATAAAATGGCCGACTGCATATAGAAACATCAGATCGAGGACATGAAAAGCTCTGCGGTTATATTTTTTTCGAAACGGTGAGGTTTTCAAAATTACTATTTTAGATTTATCTATATCCACCAAAAGATGTCAATAAATACTATCCAAAAACAGACATGTATAAAACTGATAACAAACAAATAACTTTCTTATCCGCATGCGAAGTAGCTGGCACTGCTAGTTTAACATATTAGCGGGTGCTATCAGACGTAATGGGAGTAAACAGAGTAAACTGTAAACCAAGTTATATATTTTTTTTACCACATTCACCAGAGTAAATCCACTGATTTATTTTCTGTGCGATGACAAATAAATAAAAATACTCCACACTCATTAAGTCCAAAGCCATTGGACCTTGATCTAGTAAATATCTTGAAAATTCATTAGTTTCCATTATAAATGCCCTTTACTCATCGTCTTCGACCGCCTATGGTAACAAGCTTCATTTGATAAGTACCCAGCGGGAAAAGTTGGAAGGCCTCCCCTTAGAAGGCCTTCTAAAATGCCTTCTAGTCGGATCCGAAAAACATTCCTGCATGCCGGGCATGAAAAAAGATTCGGCGCACATTCTTACCTCGCTTCTCTAAGAAGGCTTTCCAGAAGGCCTAATCAACAGCATTTAGAAATCCTATACTCATTCTTGACTGCATTCCTTGAGAAGGCATTTAGAAAGACCTTCTCATTTCCTATTAGATAGATCCTATTAGATAGATTGCTTTCCTTTAGAAGGCCTCTTTTACGAGTTTTATGAAATACATTTTCACAATTCTCCTGATTTGAAGTCAATTAAAATAAATGTATAATATTAAATTATTTTTTAAATGATTTGTTTGTTTAATGTTAAAAATATTTGTTGTTGTGGTCGTTGTGCCTTTGTTTGTAACAACTAAAAGAGGCGATATAATACAGATCGACATAGAGCCACTTTCTGAGTCGATTTAGAAATGTCTGTCTGTGTATCTATTCAAACTGCAGGTCGAAATCGTTCGCGGATTCAAATAAAACGCTTTTTATTATTAAGGAAATTGGTTCAAATGTAGATATAGCCTTTATAAAAATGTCACTTCCGGTGTGTCTTCATATCTTAGCCGATTGGGTTCCAATTTGGCATTATATTTCATCCGTCCATATTTTCATATAGACCCCATACAAATACCCAATATGATTGATTTACGCTCTAGAGGACAGATATATGTGATAATTTCCCGGTGTTACAAAATGTAGAATTAATTATAAACTGTGGAAGTAGGGAACATCTTTATTATTTAGACGTTCGCGCCCACTAACATCCACGACCCTATATTTATCGGCTACTTCTATTTGTGTACTGTGTACAAATCCAATACTTATATGGGATGGAACCAAAGAAATATTTAACTTATCTTACTTTTTTACCAGAATATTTATCATATCCTTCATAATTTCTTCAGAAATTGATAATCTTACACGTCCGACACCTATTTGTGAAGGCCTTCTACGAAAAGCCAATTTAGAAGGCCTTACCATTAGATGCTACACGATCCATAATTCATACTTGCCTGCCTTCTTCGGAGAGGCATGCTAGCAGGCCTTGCGAGAGAAGGCAGCGCGGAAGGTGTTCGATTTATCGATGGGTATTTTCAACACACTTTTTGTTGCAAACGCATAACTAATTTTTTTGGCTCATTCCTACTTCCCTTCTTTCGCGAGACATGCTAGAAGGCATGCCAAAAGAAGGCAGTGGTATTCACTTAATCGAATGGTCGTGTGTTTCTAAAGGGTGATTTTTTAAGAGCTTGATAACTTTTTTTTTTAAAAAAAACGCATAAAATTTGCAAAATCTCATCGGTTCTTTATTTGAAACGTTAGATTGGTCCATGACATTTACTTTTTGAAGATAATTTCATTTAAATGTTGACCGCGGCTGCGTCTTAGGTGGTCCATTCGGAAAGTCCAATTTTGGGCAACTTTTTCGAGCATTTCGGCCGGAATAGCCCGAATTTCTTCGGAAATGTTGTCTTCCAAAGCTGGAATAGTTGCTGGCTTATTTCTGTAGACTTTAGACTTGACGTAGCCCCACAAAAAATAGTCTAAAGGCGTCAAATCGCATGATCTTGGTGGCCAACTTACCGGTCCATTTCTTGAGATGAATTGTTCTCCGAAGTTTCCCCTCAAAATGGCCATAGAATCGCGAGCTGTGTGGCATGTAGCGCCATCTTGTTGAAACCACATGTCAACCAAGTTCAGTTCTTCCATTTTTGGCAACAAAAAGTTTGTTATCATCGAACGATAGCGATCGCCATTCACCGTAACGTTGCGTCCAACAGCATCTTTGAAAAAATACGGTCCATTGATTCCACCAGCGTACAAACCACACCAAACAGTGCATTTTTCGGGATGCATGGGCAGTTCTTGAACGGCTTCTGGTTGCTCTTCACTCCAAATGCGGCAATTTTGTTTATTTACGTAGCCATTCAACCAGAAATGAGCCTCATCGCTGAACAAAATTTGTCGATAAAAAATTTCGAACCGAACACTGATTTTGGTAATAAAATTCAATGATTTGCAAGCGTTGCTCGTTAGTAAGTCTATTCATGATGAAATGTCAAAGCATACTGAGCATCTTTCTCTTTGACACCATGTCTGAAATCCCACGTGATCTGTCAAATACTAATGCATGAGCTTTTTGTCGTAAACAGACAATAAAGTTCTGTGGTTTAGAAGGTAGCACGTCCAATTCGCAATTCGAAGATCATGTGTTCAAGTTCCAACCGAGGCAAATAAAAATGTTGAAAGATTTAAATTGAAAATTAATAACAAGTCAATAACAAGGCCAGAAATATTGAAAAAATGCTATACCATTGGTTCCTTATATTTTTTAATTTTGCGCCTTATTTTCGGACCCTCTAGAAGGGCTTTGGTTGCAGGCCTTCCAGAAGGTCTTTGGTAGGAGGCCTTCTAGATGGCCTTTTGTCAGAGCCCTTAGAAGGCCTGCGAATAGAAGCAAGAGGGAAGGCCTTGCTCTCCAATCTTACCCTGTGTTAATTTTAAATGAGTATAGAATGCAGCAAGCATGCCTTGCGTCTCCCTGAGAAGGCCTTTAAGAAGGCCTTGCATACGCCTTCTTTTTCACGCTGGTTACACATGTAATAAATTTTAGTTCATTCCAATGCGGACTACAAACCTTTCACACACATACACAAGACATCTAACCGAAATGTACTTACTACGAGTATGTGATAGTGGGTATGACTTCAAGAAATCTTCGAGATGCGACACAATAACAAATGAGCAAACGTCTGCAGACCAATGGATACATTGTCAGACAAACCCAAGCAACCACGCTGCTGCTTGGAAAATTTATATTTTGGTATGGTCATGTAACTCTTATGTTAATTAACTGTGAATACAAATGGGATTTATTTAGTACGGCAGATTTATTACACAAAACTCAACTTCAACATATCACCAAACGAACAAGGACGTTTTATAAAGTTGGCATAAGATACAATCAGGCGGAGACATTAGGACGTGTTGAAGTAAAACTGTTAAAATGGTATTGCTGTTAGAGTATGGACGTTGCTTTTGTATTCAAGTTCGTATCAAGACAATAACGAGTTTATAAGTTACCAGCTTGGAAATTGGAATAGAGAACATGCATATTCTCTCAAAAATATTTCGAAATTTCCAAAATTCACACAAGATTTGAATTTCACAAACAACATGATCAACTTGTAATGCCAGTTCTGTCCTCTGTTTTTGCACTCTCCTCTAGGACATTATGTATTCGTTTTTAACGCCCAAAAGTAAGAGGGATAGACCCATCCTTTATTATACCGATCGACTTAGAATCCATTTCGGAATCGATGTTCGCCTGTCTGTCTGTCCATTTATTCTTGTAATCAAAGTGCGATCTTAACACAAACAAAAACGAAGCCTCATGTCATATTAACGTGCCTTTAGGGTCAATGTAACATTTTGAGGCCATTTTTCACTGGGGTCACAGAGTCAGGAAAAAGTTTTAATAAGATCAGCTTCTAAACAAAACATGTATTATGTATGCGTGTAAATATTGTATTTTTCGATGCAGCCTAATGTGCACACTCACATGTATGCCTTCTTCTAATAGGATAATAAGATCTATGGTAGTCGTCGCAATAGCTATGATAGTGTCATTGGTTGTTATCTTAAGGAGCTCCATAATGAAGTATTGTCCGTACTTACCAACAACCTCTCCATTGGCCACACAATACTACAATAATTCAAAATGTATTGTCGAACTCATTTCACATTTGGCAAACAAACGAATGCAAATTGCATATATATATCGATATTATTAAACTTTTCTTAACAAAATAAACTTATTGGATGCCTAATACGATTGTAAATATAAAGTTGTAGTTTTAATTGAAATGGGAGATCACGAAATGTCTTAATTAAAATCGATTAGAATGGTAGGCGTAGTCCGAAGGCAAATGCGTATGTTTCACTAATGAGACAGACACAATGTGTACAAATCCTGCTATGGTTAAAGCAAATAAATATTTTGATAGGTTTGAGTTAGGGGTTTGCATCCCGGGATTTCCCGTGCGAGAAAAATCCCGGGAATTTGCATATTTTCTATTCTCGTATCCCGGGAAATTTGATTCCCGTGGGAATGCAGCAGAAACATTTACCTATTGCTTTGCACATTTCTTGACATGTTTTCACAATAAAAATTGACGTTGGTCTTGGGACAAAGTAAACACAATAAGATTTCACAACACTAATTCATAATCGGAATTAGTTCTCAATTCTGCAACAACCCACATTTTTTCATAGTTTTATTCCCAGTCCGATAATATTCGATCTACTAATGCTAAATTCGTCCGAGAAAATTACACGTTTTTAGTTGAAATATAAGCTGTTTTGCCAAATTTGAAGAAAATCTGTCAAAGTTTGTGGTTTCTAGAGCGGAAAGAGTCAAATCGGTGGAGACATTTGTATGGGAGATATATATATATAAATCTGAACCGATCTATCCTATTTTTACCAGAGCTGTTTTTATTTGAAACTAGCTTTTTGTACCCGGCGTTGCACGGGTTTTCGTCTTCCTTATGTATATAACTTTGTATGCTCGCAATTTTTGTTTTGTATATTTTTACTTCTGTAAATTAGTTTAAATTAATATTTATTTATTTAAATTCATAAGTTACATTTTTAAAATGTAAAAACTTCATGAAAATTTACGTAATTTTTTCAGTGTTTCTTTAAAGAAAATGAAACATTTATTAGAGAGTTAATTAATTATGGTAATTATTTCTAAGAATGTATTTTGTGTCTATTGGTTAAGTTAGTCTGTATTTCATTGGAGTGCTTCGGGATACACGATATTTACAATTTTTCCACCTTGTTCAAGTAAATTAAAGTTTTAGGGTTTGAGAGCAAGCAACATATAACTGACCATGTGAAAAATATGGATTTTCCAGATTCAATCCACAAACTTCAAGTGATTGTCCTGTGCTTTGAGTAGCAATCAATGACGTTGCGCATTAGTCGCTTGACAGAAATTCTAGTACAAATGCACAATCGTGGAGGACTAACATTCCTTAGGAGAATTATAGCTGAACCAATTTTAAGAGATAACATTTGCGGCGGAATTCCTGGAAGGTCCAAAGAATTTAGAATTTCAATTCGATAGTTGGCAACTTCATTCGCATTCATGATACTGTCTATCGATTTGTAATGTCTGCAATCACCTAGAAATTTGTTCAAGAATTAAATTAATAACATCGTTGTATTTTCAGCCGATTTAACACGGACGTAAAACCACTATTTGTTTGTGGTAATTTGTGGGAAGACTTTCTCGATTAATTGCTGAATTGATTCCTGAATGACAATTTTTGAAAATGTAATACTCCATTTCACTGCATCAACTGATACTTTTCCATTACCAACATCCAGTAGATGTTTCGAAAATATAGCTGCTGAGTCATTGTGATGCAGATGTACACGCATATTGGTGGTCAGATTAATTTTTTGTACATATCGCCGGAGATGCGGGTGCTGATTTTGGAATTACTGGAAGGGTCTGTCGGAAGTCTCCAGCTAGTAAAATAAGAGTTCCACATAATGGTTGTGTATTTGATCTAAAATCGGATGTGCGCTAATACCATACTGATGAGAAAGGTTATAACTGTGCCTCCTGGTGCATCGAGAAAAAAGACCGCGCTGTCATTTGTTACTGGAGATATAATTTTATCAAAGGCCACAATTTGCAATTAATAGAGTTTTTTTGTTGCGACAAACAAACGCCAGTCTTCAACATTGAATTGCCGTTCTCTTAGCATATCTCAATCAATAATGTCAAAGGTATAACGTTCAGGCACCATCAATCCAAGTTGATTAAGAGTTTTGTTCCTGATGGCTAGGAATATGTCTTAAATTTTTATCTGCGTATCGTTGAAAATGTTAATCGCAAATGATATAGAATCGTAACGGTGCGATAATGATGCAAAATGTCCTCACTCATACCCTCTTTGAATTTTTCCCACAGGTCTTTTGGGTTAGATGGCGAGCAAGTTCTTAATATTGTCGCAAACAAAGTTCGTATCTGGAGAGGATGACAGCTGACAGAAGCATACATTAATGTGGTCCCCCAGTTTCTGACACGCCTCTCTCAACTGCTCTTAAATTTTAAACTGAAGTGGGTCCTCTCACGTTAACTAATATCATTCTCAAATAATAACATTCTGCGTTGTGTGGGTGTACGGTATAAACACGGCCCAATGCATATGAAGCGTAAATAATTTGATAACCATCTACTGGAACACCTTGCTTGGTTCGAGTATTTGGAAACGCACCAATTGATCATACCATGCCCTCTTATATTCAAGAACCAAACCCTTACCTGAAAGTAGCGGCAGAAAAAAAGCGGCACGTGTTACTTTATAGTCCCTTTTTGTAGCATGACCTTTTTATAGTCAAGGGTCATCCTCTGTTCGTTACAATAAAATATTGAAGTGAATCAATGTATTTTGTTATAGTTTTAAAATATAGTTTTTGTGATGCCCATTTGTCGTGTCTTCCCCTATTATAGACAGAAAACGTCCCCTTTCCACAGGCTAGATAAAGTAAAATTTTCAAGAGAATCCGCCATTCGTTACTTGTTTTGTGATAATTTTAATATATAGTTCGTGTGGGCAGTCTCACGTCCATTTGTATTACGACCATTGTATAGTAACCATTCAGAAACTATCCTCAGTTCATAAGTTAGTCACAATAAAATTTTCAAGAGAATCCGCACTTCGGAACGTGTTTTATGATAGTTTTAAAATATAGTTTGTGTGGGCGGTGCCACGCCTTTTTTTCGTATAATGACCCAGTATATCCTGGAACCATCCCTTGCCCAGAAGTTAGCTGCAGTTAAATTATAGAGCGAATCCACCCATCGGTATGCCTGTTGTGATAGTTTTAAAATATTTTTTGTGTGAGAGGTTTGTCCTATCGTGACCTAGACTATCCAGGGACCATCCTCTGTCCAAAAGATAGATACAGTAAAACTTTCAGGCGAATCGGCCCACCGGTTTGGCGTCCTATACGCAACATACAGACATACAGACACACATTGATTTTTATATATATAGATATAAGCTGTTTTGCCAAATTTGAAGAAAATCTGTCAATGTTTGTGGTTTCTAGAGCGGAAAGAGTCAAATCGGAAGAGACATTTGCATGGAAGCTATATATAAATCTGAACCGATCTATCCTATTTTTACTAATTGAAATATAAGCTGTTTTGCCAAATTGGAGGAAAATATGTTGAAATATGTGGTTTCTAGAGCGGAAAAAGTAAAATCGGAAGCAAAATTTGTATGGGAGCTATATCTAAATCTGAACCGATTTGCTTCAAGTTAAATAGCGGTCGTCCTTATCCCATAAAACTTCGTTGTGCAAAGCTTCATTTAGTTCTAACAACAATTGCGACCTGGACTTTGATTACAAGAACAGATGGACAGACGGACGGACGGACATCGCTAAATCGACTCAAAAAGTGATTCTAAGTCGATCGGTATAATAAACGATCTATCTCGTTTCCTTTTGGGTGTTACAAACAAATGCACAAAGTCATTATACCCTGGGATGTAGGGCATAAAAATTGAAAATTAAAACAAAATCTTAAATAGTCTAAATATTAGGGGTATTTTCAGTCCTTGTTAGGGAAAAATTTTTCCCTCTGGCCCGATTTCTCCCACTTTTAATCCCAAGCGATACGGAAATTTTGAAGCTAGCGTGCTTTCAACAGACAGACGGACATGGCTAAATCGTCTTAGAATTTTACCAGTATATGGAATATATATACTTTATGGGGTCTCCGTTGAATATTTCAAGGTGTTACAAACGGAATGAAAAAACAAGTAAGAAAAGGCTAAAGTCGGAAGGGGCCGACTTAATGATACTCTCCACTTTCTATCCGAATACAATTCAATATGGTAACAAGTAAGGAAAGGCTAAAGTCGGGCGGGGCGACTCTATGATACACTCCACTTTCTATCCGATTACAATTCAATTCGGTGAAAACGGGAAGGATTTTTGTATCCTGTAAATGTATGTGTTTGAAAAAAAACGTCATATCGGAAAGGACATTTGTATGGGGGTATATTGAAACCTGGAATGAAATGTAGGTGAAATATAATAGTTTGGCCATAATCGGTTAAACATTTGGGAGCAACATTTGTATTTGGCCTATATCTAAATCTGAACCGTTCTTACCCACTTAGGTTTTTAGTTGGATTATAAGATGTTGTGCCAATTTTTAAAGAAAATCGGGTGCAATGTGTGGTTTCTAAAGCGGCAAAAGTCAAATCGGGAGTGACATTTGTATGGGGGCTATATCTAAATCTGAACCGATCTTACCCAATTTCTTCATAGGTGTTTCTAGTTGGATTATAAGATGTTGTGCCAAATTTAAAGAAAATCGGGTACAATATGTGGTTTCTAGAGCGGAAAAAGTCAAATCGGGAGCGACATTTGTATGGGGGCTATATCTAAATCTGAACAGATCTTACCCACTTTCCGCATAGGTGTTTCTAGTTGTATTATAAAATGTTCTGCCAAATTTAAAAAATATCGGGTACAATATGTGGTTTTTATAGCGGAAAATGTCAAATCGGAAGCGACATTTGTATGGGGGCTATATCTAAATCTGAACAGATCTTACCCACTTTCCGCATAGGTGTTTCTAGTTGTATTATAAAATGTTCTGCCAAATTTAAAAAATATCGGGTACAATATGTGGTTTCTAAAGCGGCAAAAGTCAAATCGGGAGTGACATTTGAATGGGGGCTATATCTAAATCTGAACCGATCTTACCCAATTTCTTCATAGGTGTTTCTAGTTGGATTATAAGATGTTGTGCCAATTTTTAAAGAAAATCGGGTGCAATGTGTGGTTTCTAAAGCGGCAAAAGTCAAATCCGGAGTGACATTTGTATGGGGGCTATATCTAAATCTGAACCGATCTTACCCAATTTCTTCATAGGTGTTTCTAGTTGGATTATAAGATGTTGTGCCAAATTTAAAGAAAATCGGGTACAATATGTGGTTTCTAGAGCGGAAAAAGTCAAATCGGGAGCGACATTTGTATGGGGACTATATCTAAATCTGAACCCATCTTATCCACTTTCACCATAGGTGTTTCTAGTTCTATTATAAAATGTTGTGCCAATTTTAAAGAAAATCGGGTACAAAATGTGGTTTCTAAACGGAAAAAGTCAAATCGGGAGTGACATTTGTATGGGGCTATATCTAAATCTGAACCGATCTTACCCAATTTCTTCATAGGTGTTTCTAGTTGGATTATAAGATGTTGTGCCAAATTTAAAGAAAATCGGGTACAATATGTGGTTTCTAGAGCGGAAAAAGTCAAATCGGGAGCGACATTTGTATGGGGGCTATATCTAAATCTGAACAGATCTTACCCACTTTCCGCATAGGTGTTTCTAGTTGTATTATAAAATGTTGTGCCAAATTTAAAAAATATCGGGTACAATATGTGGTTTTTATAGCGGAAAATGTCAAATCGGAAGCGACATTTGTATGGGGGCTATATCTAAATCTGAACCGATTAGCCTCAAATTAAATACCGTTCGTCCTTGATCCACAAAACTTACTTGTGCCAATTTTTGTTAGGATCGAACTATAATTGCGACTTGTAATTTAATCTTTATAATAAACTCGTTTCCTTTTGGGTGTTGCAAACAAATGCACAAAGACATAATACTCTCGTGAAGTGTATAAATACCCTGACTCACAGATATCATGTGTATGGAAGGACATACATTTTATTTAGCACAGGATTATGTCTGTGGGAGGTACTAGAAATTTGTGACAGTTGGACCCAACTTCCACATTTGTAAATAATTATAAAAACTTGATTTGAACTGGGATATTGTCCTGGCTCAAGATCATTTTGCATCTATATTTAATAGAATGCAAATTTATTTACAAATGACATGGTGACATTTATTACTTGGCTGCAGACTACCATTATCATGATTTCGAGCATGTCAAAGGTCTTTTCAAGTGGTTTCGCAGCGACTTTTCAACATCAAACGCGGCCTCTATAAGGAAATGATTCTCACAAACGAGAAGCACAACTCACTGGCAGAATTTGCGTTTAAACAATCGCACCAATGCCATCTAACAAGCATCTCATTGAGTTGCATATGTTAGTATGCGTATATGCAGGTAAAGTTATGTATTCCGTGCCAACGCTCATTTGTTTTAGTTCAATATTTGTTTTGAACTGGGATATTGTCCTGGCTCAAGACCATTTTGCATCTTTAATATTTAAAAATTTGTAATATTTGCAATTTTTTAATATTTACAAATTTGTAAATAAATTTGCATTCTATTAAATATAGATGCAAAATGGTCTAGCGCCAGGACAATATCCCAGTTCAAATCAAATATTGATTACAGACCAAAAAATACAACCGAAAAAAACTAAAATAATTGTAAATCCAGTAAGGAAAGGCTAAAGTCGGGCGGGGCCGACTATACGATACACTCCACTTTCTATCCGAATACAATTCAACTCGGTAAAAAGTGAAAACGGGAAGAATTTTTGTATGTTTCCTAATCATAGGCTAATATGACCTGGTCCAATTTGTCAAATCGAAAAGAATATTTGTATCGGGGCTATATCCCAACATGGAATAAAGTGACTAACTTTCAAAATAAGTTCTTCCAGTTCAAATATAACGTTTGGTTGTCACTTCAAAGAAATTCGGAGAAAATTTGTGGTTTCTGGGGCGGAAAAAGTCTATCCGGGAGCGAAATTTGTATTGGATCTATATGTAAATCTGAACCGATCTGACCCATTTTCACCATGGGTGTTTCTAGTTGAAATATAAGATATTTTGAAAGATTTGAAAGAAATCTGTTAAAATATGTAGTTTATAGAGTGGAAAAAGTGAAATCGGGAGAGAAATTTGTGCGGCAGCTATATATAAATCTGAACCGTCTGACCCATTTTTATCACAGGTGTTTCTAGTTGAACTATAAGATGTTTTGCCAATTTTGAAGAAAATCTGATACAATATGTGGTTTCTAGAGCGGAAAAAATCAAATCGGGAGCGAAATTTGTATGGGAGCTATATATAAATCTGAACCGATCTAACACATTTTTACCACAGGTGTTGCTAGTTGAAAAATAAGATGTTTTGCCAAATCTGAAGACAATCTGATACAATTTGTGGTTTCTAGAGCGGAAAAAATCAAATTGGGAGCGAAATTTGTATGGGAGCTATATATAAATCTGAACCGATCTGACCCATTTTTACCACAGATGTTTCTAGTTGAACTATAAGATGTTTTGCCAATTTTGAAGAAAATCTTTTAAAATATGTGGTATCTAGAGTGAAAAGAGTCAAATCGGGAGTGAAATTCGTATGGGGGCTATATCTAAATCTGAACCGATTTTCTTCAAATTAAATAGAGTTCGTTCTTATCCCGAAAAACTTAGTTGTGCAAAGTTTCATTTGGTTCTGTGTATAATTGCGACCTGTATCGTGATTACAAGAATAGATGGACAGACAGACAGACAGACGGACGGACATCGCTAAATCGATTCAAAAAGTGATTCTAAGTCGATAGGTATAATTAACAATGGGTCTATCTCGCTTCCTTTTGGGTGCTATAAACAAATGCACAAAAACATAATACTCTCGTGGAGTGTATAAAAATGTGAAAACTGGAAGAATTTTTGTATGATTCCTAATCATAGGCCAATATGATCTGACCCAATTTGTCAAATCGAGAAGAATATTTGTATCGGGGCTATATCCAAACATGGAATGAAGTGACCCACTTACACAATAGGTTCTTCCAATTCAAGTATAATGTTATGCTCAATTTGAAGAAATTCGGTAAAAATACGTAGTTTCTGGGGCTATATGTAAATCCCCAAAAATTAGATTTTTCAAAAATCAAGGGGTAAACTATGTACACATGTTTAAAACATATTCAGATACAAATGTGCATATTTACAATAGAAAAAGACTCATGCGTTTTTTTCTACTTAACCTTGAAATCGATTTTTTCAAAACTGTCAAAGTTCAGCACAAGCTGCGTTTGTAGCCATTTCAATGTCAAATCATCTTCTACATTACGGAAACTTTCATAAAAATATAAAAAATAAAAATATAAAAGTGATATTACATTTCGTAAAAAGTTAAAAATTTTGTTGAAAAGTCGCCGCGAAGCCACCTGAAGGAAACTTTTGACGAGATGGAAATCATGATAGTGGTAGTCTGCTGCAAAATGGTATTGAGCCAGGACAATATCCCAGTTCAAATCAAATTATTGAAAATTTCACAAATATTGAATGTAAGCTCTTGTAATAAAAGTATTTTTTTCGAATTCGTACTTTTAACCGAACATCCGTACCTAGAATAATGAAATTCGGTGTATATATTTATTTGATGGCGTAGACATGGGGCTGCAGCTAGAGCCATGAGATTCGGAATATGTATTTCTCTGACTGCGTACACACGAAAAAAAGGTTTTTCCATATTCGTACTTTCAATGGATACAATGGGAACAGAGGGATAAAAATGGTACCAAATTAAGGGCTATATGTTGAATGATGAAATTTGGTGTGTAATCTAATTGCGTAGACACGTGTAATAAAGAGATTTTTGAAGGTCATACTTTTAAGGGGATAAAATGGGAAAAAGGGGATAATTCGGAATTCGGTGTATACATTCATTTGACTACATAGACTCGCAAAATAAAACAGATTTTTCCAAATTTTGTATTTTTTTACTTTTACGACAAAGTGGGAAGAATCAGGAAGTTAGATTATCTTGCACTGTGTACGTGAGCGATAATTCATTTTCAAAATTTGTACTTTTGGAATTGAAATAGGATGGAAATACAGCCAAGCACGCGGCTGTAGCCGAAAATGTGCCCACAATTCCTTATATTTACTGAATTTGAATACAGGTAGCCATGAATAATTAGCGTGGTTTAAAATAATTACAATTTTATATTTATTTATATTTTTTCAAGATTTTTAATTGTTTTTGTTTGGCTATATTAAAACTATTTAACATTTTTCTGAAATTTTACTGTACTTCTACGAAAAGCGATAGCCTCTATGGAATTCAATCCATGGTGGAGGGTATATAAAGTCCGGCCAGGCCGAACTTAACATTTTTACTTGTTTTTATTATTTTCTACACAGTTTCGTACAAAAAATTACACCCTAGATGCAGCCGGCCGTTCTATCATTTCTTACTTCTCTTTCCCACAAAGTATACATTTTGAAAAGTCGCTATAAGCAACAGTGTTCACTTTTCTCCCCTAAAATCATGCATTTTTAAAAATCACTTTATGCCGCGCACCTAGATTGGCACTTTATTTGGTATCACGTTTATCCCATTTTGTCCCAAATTCCCCTCAAATTAAAAATTTTGAAAAATCAATTTACAAAAGTTTTGTTCCTTTTTAACCCGTTTACCCCTTTAACTTACAAACTTTGAAAATTAAATTTATGTTGCGCGTCTACGTGGTCAGAGGAATGTAGACACCAAATTTCACGATTCTATCTGCAATACTGCGGTTGGTACCATTTGTATCCCTATTTTGCCGCTTCCGCTTAAAAGTTCAAACAGGTCAGAAAAATTTACACACCGAATTTCTACGATTCTAGCTGTAATAATTTAGTTGGTACCATTTTTATATATTTTTTTTCGTTGCAGTGGAATTTACTTTTAAAATTTCACGACTGCAATAGATTGGTACCATTTTTATCCCTTCTTACATTAAAAGTAAAAATTTCGAAAAATCCAATTTTACTGCTTCTAAATGGTCAGAGAA
The DNA here is from genome assembly GCA_947397865.1 of Polietes domitor. Lineage (NCBI taxonomy): Eukaryota > Metazoa > Arthropoda > Insecta > Diptera > Muscidae > Polietes > Polietes domitor. Next base: position 70,260 of record CANDYM010000179.1, read on the forward strand.
ATGTAATTATCGATTTTCACGAATATAGCTGCAATATTTAAATTGGTATTATTTTTATACCTTTTTTTCTCTTTCCTCCTTATAAGTACACATTTCGATAATTTTTTTGTCGCTTGTCTACATGGTAAGCTGTGTGGCAAGTGGCACCGTCTTGTTGGACCCACATATCGTCCACATCCATATCTTCCAATTCGGGTCATAAAAAGTTCGTAATCATCTCACGATAGCGAAGTCCACTCACAGTAACTGCCTGACCGGCTTCATTTTGGAAAAAATACGGCTCATCCTATGCTGCCAGCTAGGGATTGCATCTCGCGATTTCCCGCGGGAAAATTCCCGGTAATGCGCACATTTTTCATTTCCCGTATCTCGGGAAATTCGTACGGGAATCCCGCGGGAATTCAGTAGAAAATTTTACATATTTCTTCGCATATTTTTTTCCATCATTTCCACAATAAAATTAAAAAAGGTTGTATATAAATTTAGATCACATAGATTTTAATCAGGTATGTCAAATATTGCAGTTGGATGACAGAACATAGGGTCCGCCATCTAACGTTTTTTTTCAACTATTCAACCATTGGACTATTATTTGTGGGGTGCCCTCAGCAGCCATTTGAATGAAATTATTTTCCATTAACCAGAAGGATTGTACTTTCAAATAAAAAGAGAAATTTGAGAAAATATTCAGTAGTTTTTATAGCATTTTCAAAAATAAGTTATTTGGCGGACCCTATATGTTTAAGCTGCGTTCGGATGTAGACTCAAAATCCACTTTTTCGGTTTCTTCCTTTCAAACTCCATATGAAAAAAATTTAAATCCGTTTAAAATAGATATTGGGCGTGTATCCGAACGCCAAAAATAAAGAATTTAACGTTTTCGAATCGTCAGGACAAAGAACAAACATTTCATTTAATGCTCTACTCACTATTAATGTGAACGGTCGTTCTCCGTCGCGTCCACATTTTCCAATAAAATAAGAAATATCTGATCTTTAATTAATTTTGAAACTTGAATGTTTGAATTGATCTTACATTATATGACACGCTTTATTATATGAATTCTTATTGATTTCCCGTGCTGTCCCAGGATCCCGGGAAATTGAAAAAATAACTCCCGTTTCCCGGGAAATAAAATTGCAAACCCTATTGCCAACCCGTAAACCGCACTCTTTGAGGGTCATTGGTTTTTCGACAATTACTCTTGCATTATCATTAGCCCAAATGCGGCAATTCTGCTTATTGACGAATCCACTGAGGTGAAAATGTGCCTCATCACTGGAGATGACTTTCTTCGATATGCACGATATGAATAACTCGTTGCTCGATTCCATGGTTCAAATTGAGTTAGTATGAAATTGAGAAATGTCAAATGAAATGCAGAAAAAGACTTGACGTTTAGGTGTGGTTCACATTCAACATCGGCCCTTGCAATTTCACCATCCTTTACAATATAAATATGTATATCAAAACAAATTTTCAAAAAAATATTTTGTGTTGACTTTTTTGGACTTAGCCTCGATACCATAAATTAGTCAGGATAATTATCCAGGCTAAGTGCAATATTTTTAACATAAAATAATTTTTTTTTTAGTTTTTTCGTTTGTATTTTTTTGGTCTGTAATCAATATTTGATTTGAACTGGGATATTGTCCTGGCTCAAGACCAATGTCACCATGCCATTTGTAAATAAATTTGCATTCTATTAAATATAGATGCAAAATGGTCTTGAGCCAGGACAATATCCCAGTTCAAATAAAATAATTTTTTCAAAATTTGTCTTCATACACATATTGATATTGCTGTTGGCGATAATTTTAAAAAATATTTTTTTATTTCTGGTGAAATATTAAATTCTCTTTGAGTTTTTGTTATCACAGCTTAGTTATACAGTCTGAAAGAAAAACAGCCCTAATATTCATATAATTTCGGGCAGTCGTTTATTTGAAAATACGTTGACTTTTGTGGTCATTCTTAACGCCGAGAAAGTTAAATTCAAAAACTCTAATACAAATCAATAATTATGCACAGATAACATACATACCTAGAATTCCACACATTATTTTGTTATTTTCTGTTGTATTTTTTTTTTGTAAACAACAAAATTTTCACAAACAATGTTAGTTTTTTTAATTCCAAATTAGCAATGTCATGGTTGTTTACATAAATTTTGACGAAGTTTCCAAATGACCTGTATTTCCTAATCCGCTGGTAATTCTCTTGTTGTTGGTACGCACACGACAATGCGACAACAACAACGTGTGCCACAGATCATCGACCGCAGCATAAACGCTGCTGATAATGATCCCTTTGTGGTATTTCCATAATAAACCGATAAGAAATTATTTGCAAACCGAAAAGGCGCCCCTAACAATAATTATAAGCGGAAAACCCCTTGTGGAAAACAAACGAAAAGTGGGTATAAAAGATCTTCACAAAGCATTTAGGGTCATCAATCACAGTTCGGCAGTCCAAGTGAAAGGTGCAGTTTTATTGAAAATTCAAATATCATGGTGATCATAGCAAGTTTTAAAAGTTACTCAAATCTTCCAAGGAGAAAAATAAAAAGATGTTTTTTGTCTTAAGTAGTAAAGAAGTGGGCAACATTTATTTGAGCGTTTGTCACTTTTTAATTACTTTATATAAATTGCATTCAAATCATCGATATCCTACCATCCCAGCGTGCGAGGGAGTAAACTTAAGCTGAACTGACTTTTTGCCATCCATCCATGCAGCCATCCCATTGAAGAAGAATTAATGTTATTAAGTAGTAGATTTGTAGGCGCTTATCTTAATTATTCTGCGGCGCTTACAATTTACGACTTATTAGCTAATTTTTCCGAAACATCATTATCAATTAATTCACTTAGTGGAGATAAAAACACAATCATTAATTTGGCGTTTAATTGTTTTTTTTTCGGTCTTTATACATGTGTGTGTTAATGGTTTTTCCGAGATTAATCAAAGTCTCGGTATATTTTTCCTCCTCTCCATCCCCACTACTTCGTTTGGATTTGAGTGTATTGAATTTATTTCTTCCGGGGCCTTGTAGTTATCCTTAAATTTGTTTTCGTTTCAAAGTCCTTGATGTTGTTCGCCTTTCAGATTTTGAATAGTTTACTTCGAAGCTAAATTCTATGGCAAATGCTGTTTGGCGAACGTGCTCAGATTTTCTAGCTGTAGTTTGCCTAAAATTTATGGCACAATAAGTGAAAATACTTTAGCAAAACGAGTGCTCCTTTGTTCATGGCAACATATGTTGCTTATTGATTTATTAATTAAAACGCCTGCGAGAATATTTCAAGGATAGTGAGTTTAGCAGAAACAACGTCACTAAAGGATATGGATCAAAAGTCAAATTCTCTTGTAGTGTTTCCCAGCAAAGAGAGGGCATTCAGAGAAGTGAAAAAGAAACTCATACTCCGAAGTTTTGAATTGGAATCTTCAGCAATGAATTAAACAAGAATAATCATACTTAGAAAGAAGTTGTGGTAAAGAATACACCTTTTCACCACTTTCCATTTCTATTTCAAAAAATCCACCACTGCCTGGTGTAGAACAACTTCTGGCTGCTACTATGGCCATCTCAGCCATCGTATGTTGTGAGTTTTGAATAACAAAACAAAACGTAAAAAAAGTATTAACAATAGAAAACTTAACAAAATACTTGGGTAAATGAACTAATAGATAATGCAAATAAATGTTATATTAAATTAGTATTAAATTAATTAATTATGAAGTATTAATAATTAATAAAAAATAATAATTAATAAAAAACTATAAATTCATTAAATTGTTAAACAAAATTATTTTCATTAATAAAATTATGCAATATTAAACATTATTTATTTGTAAAAAATAATAAAAAACAAAGATTTTTCCCGATCCATGATTCGAACCCGAGACCTGATGAGTGCAAAACGGATACCTTAACTCTGTGACCTGATACGGAAAATTCTCTGTCATTCACTTGTGAAAATACTATTATTAAAATGTTACGGGATATTAACATATTATCAACTTTTTTGGAATTGATTCAAAAGAATTTTTTCAAATCCGAGAAATATGCAAATTGTGATTCTATGATTCGACTGAAATGTGCTTACAGCCGAAGTACTTCCAATTTGTTTGCTGGGTTATTAGTTTATATTAATCTAATGTTTATAAAGTTTCTCAGTGTCAATTCTAGGTAAGAATGGTTTGCTTTAGTTATTCACCACTTACAATGGTGGATAGCTGAGATGGTTAGAGTACTGCATCAAAAGATCGCTGTCAAATTTTAAACGGCCCACCCTATAAATTTCATAACTTCTGAGACAGTTAAGATATTTTGACTCGCGAAGAAAGGTAATTTCTTATGAATTTATAAAATTGAATTTAAACATGTTTATTTTTATCAATAAAATTTAAATATATATATTACGAACTAATGCCCCCCTCGGTTTTAATAACTTTACAAGTAGCCCAATTTGTTTACATTCAATTGCAAAAACCAAATTCATGGGATTTCACGAATAGAGGAAACCGTAAAACTGTATTTTTTACATTTATTTTTTTATAATATGAAACATATTTGCTATTAAAAGTGAAGTGAAGTTTTCCATTAGAAAGAACCATTCCCCCATTTTCAATCCCAACCTCCCACGCGGTCGAATTTCGTACCACTTTTTCGCCTTCACAATGAAATGTCTACGCCAGTTTTATTCTCTTGGTACCAACCAAAAGGCTGCACCTAGAATAGTGAATTGATTGCGTAGACACGTAATATAAACGGATTTTTCGAAATACGTACTTTTTGGGGTTAAAATGGAAAAGGGGATAAAAATAGTACCAAGCAAAGGACCGCAGTATACATTCATCTAATTGCGTAGACCCAAAAAATAAAAAAAATTTTCCAAATTCCTACTTTCAAGGGATACAAAGAGTACAGAGGGATAAAAATAGTACCAACTAAATGAATACAGCTAGAATGATGAAATTCGGTGTGTACATCCCTCCAATTACGTAGACACGTAAAATAAAGAGATTTTAGAAGTCGTACTATTAAGGGGGTAAAATAGGAAAAATGGGATAACAATGGTACCTAAAATGGCCGCAGCTGGAATCATGGAATTCGGTGTATACATTCCTCTGACTGCATAGACATACAAAATAAAAAGATTTTTGCAAATTCGTATTTTTTACTTCGACGACAAAAATATATAAAATATACAAATACATCCAACTGTAACACCCACTATCTACTAATATTTGTGGTATTTAGGCTTTTTGAAAATATAAATATAAGAATATATATTTTTTGAATTCACTTGAAGTATTATTTCGATATGTATTGGTAGCCTTGCCTTATAATCGTGGTTTGAACTAATAAAAATATTATATTTATTTATAAAATTATTTTTTCAATATTTGTATTTGTTTTGGTGTGGCTATATTAAAAAATTATATTTTCCTGTAATAGCACTACACTTTTACGAAAATCGACAGCCTCTGCTTAATGCAATTCATGGTGGAGGGTATATCGGCCCGGCCGAACTTAACATCGTTTTTACTTGCGACTACATCTGCAGTTTTCACCACAGAATGCTTATATACATCTCTTTTTATACCCTCCACTAGGGTATTATGTCTTTCTGTATTTGTTTGTAACACCCAAAAGGAAGCAAGATAGACCCATCGTTTATTATACAAATGGGCTTAGAATCACTTTCTGAGTCGATAATTCATCTAAAAACATTTACGGTGAATGTGAGATAGATCGGTTCTGATTAGATATAGCTCCCATACAATTTTCGCTGTAGATTTTACTAATCTAGAGGCCCCTCCTGGGGCCTCCTATATTGAATAACATCCTGGCCAGGGAGGCCTGCGTTTTAGCTGTTTTGTCGTTGATGAATTCAAAGAGCTCTAGAATTGCAATCTATTATAAATTACGACTCATAAATACTTTAAGGACCGGGTGGATCTGATAGCATACTGAGCACCACTTCAGTCTTTTGAGTAGCTAGTTGCAGGAGATCAGAACCCAGCCGTGTTTACACTTGTTTAATAGTCGTGCTGACGCTCCCGTAAGAACGATGGAGTCAATCCATCCACCAGTTTGGCAGGAATGAGATCGTAGCCTGGATTTTTAAAAGGCCTTCTAGAGTATTTACGATAGATAGGTGAAGGTAGGATATCCAATTCTATTGTCTTTCTTGAACACCGTGGTAATATGGAGTGATGTCGCTGATCTATCCATTATTTCATGACGTCTGTTATTTTTGAACTTATACTGGACGCGAGGACTTTCGAGAGAGATACGCTTGTCGATTCGATAGCCAGTTCGATTGTGTACAACTCTTATATAAGTTTAATTATAGAGACGATCCAAACGATCAAAACTACTAAATCAAAATTTGTGAAAATGCAAGATTTTTTGGAATGCGTACAATTCATGAACTATATGAGATAGTACGTCTTTTGTAGGCCGTGACTAGCAATTTTTAAAAAATATATTATTATCCAAATCTAATGAAATATATTGATTTAGCGAGAAGTCAAATTTTGTTCTCACCTGAGGAGAGGGTCTCGTAACTCAAAATCTATTAAACCAATATTTCAATGAGTCTAGATTAATCCTTGTCTAATTCTGTTTATTAAAATATTTCTCACTTTAAATGGCCACAGAAGAGATTGATGGAGCCAAGCCCTTTTCTTAAATTTAAACCTTACATTTTCACTCAAATAATTCATTTTTAAACCCTTGGCAAAGGTTACCAAATGTTTGGGTGATGTGTGCCGCTTTCTCACCCCTATTATTTACACAGAAAAACCAACGATTGTTTTGACACTTTTCCCATGAAATACGGCTTGTGTGAGCCTTCCAGTTAATGTTTCTATTTAGACATACTTTTTTGGGTTAACGTGTTTAACTTTGACCCTTTTTGTTGCTGGCCTATGCCATAATTTCAGCTAATGGGTCACATATGTTGTCGTTTCCACCAGCCAGCCAGGCATATCCGTGGCTAAAGTGTTGTGTTCTTTTTTTCGGCTTATTTCGAGGGATTGTTTTTAACACTTTTCCATTTTTTTTTGCTTTAGCTTCGACACAGCAGCCAACAGTTTTTCCGGGTTACTTAAAGTATTAAATTTCTTTGTATAGTTTTATGCTTCCTCCGGCCTGTCGCAGTTGTTGCTGCCGTTGCCACTGTCCCAGAAAACGATACTGTTTCCTCGATTATGTGTCATTTATTTTATGGTATGTTCGCAAGGAATGCTCCAGTTTTTGTTTCCTTGAATTTTGGAAGTCTTGTGGAAAAAAGTTCTGTGTTTTTGTTTTTGTCCTCTTCACATTTGGATGTCGGAGACTTTGGTAAATTGTTGTGATTTTTCTTTGGCATATTTTCCTCTCGCTCTGGGTTTCGTTGTTTCTTTTTTCTTCTTTTCGATTTTTTACATACGTTTCGTATGGTAACGACATGTTGAAATGACATGAAATCAATGTTTATGGCCGAAACATTTGCAACATTTATAAAACTAACAAGAGGGAGTTATGAAACGGTGGTGGAGGACGCCGCGTTGGCACCTTACACCATGAAAATTAATTGAAGTTACGTGAAAACATATTTGGGTATTTTTATACCCTCCACTACATTCCATTGGAGAAATAATCAAACTATGTAAGGGCAAAAGACATGTTGTATACCAAGTTAGTTATTCAGTTTGTACCAATATCGACCTGAGACCGTATAAGGATATATATTCCTGGTCGTCATAAAATATGGTAATAATTGCAAAGGGACAGACAAAAATGATCCCAATCAAATCAAACTTGTAATTCCCCAGCAAAAAATTCAAAGTACTTCCGTAGGAAGTACATTTTAATCGCATCACAAAATCCAAATGTTTAAAATAACTTCCAAAAATGTCGATAATACAGAATGGGCCTTTTAATGTTTTAAATTATAAGCGGCTGTAAAAAAAGTACTGAATATTTTTTAAAATTTCTGATTTTAGTGGAAAGGTTGAACGTTGTCATTTAATAATGGAACACAATATCATTCATATGACTACCACGTCTGGTTTGGCAGCACCTCATCTGATCAACTCAATTTATCAGTACATATTAATTATTTTATTTTTACGACTCGAACCTATCCAATGGCAACTTTGAGTTCATGTTTCTAGTTTGAAGAAATGTCTTGAAAATAATCCAAAGGGCTCACAGCTCCGAGGCGGCCAATTAACATCACACTTTTGCCTGATTATTCGATTTTCAAAAACAACAAACATGTGCCTCCGTCTTGTTGAAAACAAATGTGTTCCATGTCATTCTCTCGAGTAACGGCGGCTCCTTGCTCATTTTCGAAGAAAAATGACCGCCAGCCAAAAATCCACACCAAACAGTGACTCGTTGTGGATTCATTGGTTCTCTGAACAGTTTAATACTGTTTTGAACCTAATGATAGAAATAACGAAATATATTTTTATTTTTCGCATTTACATAGTCAGATAATAATGTACACAAAAGTAAAATTTTCGAAAAATCCATTATATAGGATCCGCCGAATAACTTTTTTTTGAAAATGATATAAAAAAACTACTGAATATTTTCTCAAATTTCTTTTTTTATTTGAAAGTACAATCCTTCCGGTTAATAATGGAAAATAATTTCATTCAAATTGCTGCCTCGGGGACCCCACAAATAATAGTCCAACGGTTGAATAGTTGAAAAAAACGTTAGATGGCGGGCCCTATATTTCGCGTCTATACAGTCACGTGAATGCATACACCGATTTTCATGATTTCAACTTCTGCGGTTTGGTTATACCCTACACAACTTCGTGGACTAGGGTACTATAAGACAGTTTTCCGCCAAATGTTTGTTAAGCATACGGATCGGCTTAGAATCACCAGCTGAATCGATTTAACGATGTCTGTCTGTCCGTCCGTCTGCTGTTTGTTCACACTCTACAGGTCGCAACTGTGATCCGATTGTGATGAAATTTGGCAGAAGTTACTTTTTTAGCCCAAGGACGATTGGTATTGAATTTGGATGAAATCAGTTCAGATTTAGATATAGCCTCCATACAAATATCCCTATAATTTACACTATTACTGCTCTAGAATACACATTTTAAATAGGATCATGACTAAATTTGCAGGATCGTATTATATTTGAACTAGAAACAGCTCACGGGAATGTGGACTACAAGGGTCCATGTTTTGATATAGCCCAATACAAATGTACCTCAGATTTACTATATTACTGCTCAAGAACACACATTTTACATAGAATCTTGATCAAATTTCCAACACAATGTTACATTTAGATTAGAAACACATATTTTGAAAACCAGCTATATAGGTCAATGATTTGTTATAGCCCACATACAAATGGGCCCCCAGTTTACACTATTATCGCTCTAGAACCCACATCTTACATTGAATCTTGATAAAATTTTGCAGATCATGTTATATTTCAATAAAGAATGCCTACTTTAAATGTTATCTATAAAGGCCCACTTTTTACTGTAGCGCCCTTATCTCTCTGGATCCTCATTTTACATCGGAAGTTTTCTTAATTTTGTAGATAATATTTTATTTCAACTAAGAATACATACTATGAAAGTCAAATATATGGGTCCATATTTTGGTATAACCCCCTTACAAATTGGGCCCCATTCTACTCTATTACATCTCTAGAACCCACTTCGTATATTGGATCTCCATATAATTTTGCAGATCATGTTATA
>CANDYM010000180.1:0-38519 GCA_947397865.1 Polietes domitor
CGAAAATATCCATAGAAAAACGTACATACATAGCTTCGATTATAAATTTTAGAGTTCCTGAATAAGAATTTATATTTTCTCATTATCAATTTGGATTTTCTCATTTTGTATTTATATATCTCATTATCAATTAGTATGTTCTTATTATGATTTTATATTTCTCAATATGAATTTACATTTCACGTTACGAATTTGCAGTGCTGATTATGAATTATCATGCTCCTATTATTACATCCTATTATTAACTTACATATTCCGATTATTAATTACATTTTCTCATTATAAACTTGAGAAGTTGTAGACTAATCGTCAGAATTGGACATTTATATCGCAGGTAGAAGTGACTGGCACCTACACTAGATTCAAAATTGAAAACAATTAATGAAACAAATAACTCATATGACGCATATGATATATTTAATTTAGAATATTCATTCGTCTGGAGACAAAAATATTTTATAGAAACAGGGGGGAATATTCTAAACTGTAAAAACAATAGAAACATAAAAAATGAATATTAATTTAATTCATAAAAAATAAAAATATTGAAATAGTCCACTCATTAATTCTAACAAAGGGCCATTTAAATACACCGTAGCATATATTTATATTGCTATTAGATTTCTCTTGAAAGTTTCCAGGCGAACAATTTTTATTGTATTCCAATTTTTAGACCATTTCTTTCTGGTTACATATGTCAAGTAAATTGTTCTTGAAGAAGATATTCGATTATTCTAGGAAAACAAGAAAAATTACTTTATGCAAGCCATAGTATTGTCGGCATGATATTATATGGCTATTTAGCGAATTTAAAAAGTTTTGTTTGTAGTAATATAATATAAACAGTCAACAAATACTCATTATTGACAGTAATGTAAATACATATATGAATTTGAAATACATCTAAAAATTCCAATTTATATAGCATTTGATTTGGCATTCGATTGCTGGAAACTTCAGTGTACTAACTGACAAACAGCAACAACGGACCTTATGATTTCCCCTGCCACTTTGTAAATTATAGTCTAACCTGTAGAACCCTTTTAGTTTGAAACAAACAAACGAAATCAACTCCACGTACTTACATATGTGTCACATCAAAGAATGTTGCATTTTTATTGACTTTTCATAGAGTTTTATAAAATATAAATTCGCACATAACATATCGAGTAAATCGTACATCTGTACGAATACAAATACATATATGTATGTGTGTATATACTCGAAAACCAACATATATTCGATAAGACAGTGACGTTACAATAGGAAGGGCCTCAGAGTTATGTCGGAAGCAGCTCCAGTCCATCACAATAATACGATTCAAATTTAATTTAACTTTTAATCATGGACTTTTAATGACTTTTTCAACACAACTAACCAAATAATAAGTGTTACGTCTTTGTTTGGAGAAATTAATTCTTGTGAGAAAATATGTTCTTGTAGAAGGCTAATATGGAAGTACATCTGCTCTTCTGGCGGGCAGAACTTAAAGGACCTCCTACTTTACTTTAAGGGCTTTCCACCGCCGTCACTGTGTCAATACTTTCACTTCTACCTCTCACACAGAGATATGTATACATTTTGAATATGCATGAATACTCACATACGTGTGTCCTTTTTTATGTACATTTATTTATATGAACGTATTTTTCTATTTGTTTACAACACAAAAAACAAATAACAAAAACATTGAACTGCATGCATACGAGTATGTATGTATGTATGTACGTGTATTTTTGTGTGTATGCAAGGATATTTTATTGATATAAAGTTGTCGTATTGTCAGTTTTGTTATTATTTCTGCAAAAGGACATATTTTATAAATATTAAAATAAAAACATAATATACATACTACCTATATAGGTATGTGTATTAGGGTGTCTCAGTGATGAACCATAAAGGTGACTTTGGTGATAACAATTCGCCAGAGATGGAACAACCTTTGTAGAGCAGAGCATTTGTATGGGGTGGGCCATTTAAAACTTTAAATTAGAATCGACTATAAAAAAGTACATATTATATTTTTTTTAATTTCTTGTTTTATTGGAAAGGTTGAACCTTGTCATTTAATAATGGAACACAATATCATTCAAATGTCTACCACAACTGGGTCGGTAGTAAATCATTCGATCAACCCAATTTTCCAGTACAAACCAAAATCCACACCAAACACAGTGACTCCTTGTTGTTGCATTGGCTTCTCAATAGTCACGTGTGGGTTCTCTGAACTCCATATGCGGCAATTTTGTTTATTGACATAGCCATCGAGATGAAAATGAGCTTTATGATGACTGAACTGAAGGCCGATCATTTAGACGTGAAAATAAAAATGAATGTTATTCTACCTTTCAAAGTCGAAGTAATGGGTTGTTCAAATTTAACATTGTAAATGGCTTCTAGTCTATTTACTCTCGATATAATGTTCTTCTTAGTGAATATTTCATTTGATATTTCTGAATTCTATCTACATATATGAAAATTGGAAAAAAACTCCGCCAGTTTTTAGTCAATCTTTGTTTCTTCAAAAAATAAATAAATAAAGCTCTCGTATTTGAAGACGATTTTGTTAACTAATCGAAAAATATGGTGACGTTGTTCCCAAGTTTCTAGGTCAAATGATTTGGAAGACAATTAATACAAAATATATTCTAGGATCTCATTATATTTTGAAACAACATCTTTGCGAAGACACTCTAATATACATACATACTTGTGTACAAAAACAGTATGAAAAATGCGAGGATCAACCACATGGATCAGAATGAGCCGTTGTTTCGAACATTGAAACCCCTCTACTCCATCAAATCATGATAGTTGAGAAACAACATCCTTAAGTTATGCTACAATTTTGAATGTATAAACTGTATACGATATGCTATATTTCCTCATTCAAAAGAACAACAACTTAAAGTATGCCATATTTAAATTAAAACAAGAAAAACGGCGTTAAGTTCGGCCGGGCCGAACTTTATATACCCTCGACCATGGATTGCATTCCATAGAGGCTGTCGATTTTCGTAGAAATGCTGTAATATTTCAGGAAAATACGTTTTTTTTAATATAGCCAAACCAAATACAAATATTGAAAAATAATTTTATAAATATTTATATAATATTTTTATTATTTCAAACCACGCTTATAAGGCAAGGCTGGCAATACGTTTACACAATATATACGGAATAATACTCCAAATCAATTCAAAAAATAAATATTCTTATATTTATGTTTGCAAAAAAAGATTAAATACCTTAAATATTGGTAGATTGTGGTGGCTACAGTTTGTAGTATTTCAATTTCAAAAGTACGAATTTTGAAAATCCATTATCTCACGTACATAATGCAAAATAAACTAACTTAATGATGAAAACCAATTTTTGCCGTAAAAGTAAAAAGTACGAATTTGGAAAAATGTTTTTATTTTGCGTGTCTATGCAGTCAGAGAAATGTATGCACCGAATTGCATGATTCTAGCTGCTGCCATTTGGTTGGTACCATTTTTATCCCCTTTTTCATATTTTACCCACTCAAGAGTACGACTTTCTACAATCTCTTTATTTTACGTGTCTAAGCAATTGGGGGGATGTACACACCGAATTTCAGCATTCTAGGTGTAGTCGTTTAGTTGGTACCATTTTTATCCCTCTGTACCCATTGTATCCGTTGACAGTACGAAGTTGGAAAAAACCTTTTATTTTTCATGTCTACGTAGTCAAAGGAATCTATACTCCGAATTTCATGACTCTAGTTGCGGTCATTTGGTTGTTACTATTTGTATCCCCTTTTTCCATTTTAACCCCAAAAAGTACAAATTTCGAAAAATCAGATTATTTTCCATGTCTACACAGTCAGAGGAATGTATACTCCGAATTTTATGACTCTAGCTGCGGTGATTAGATTGGTACTATTTTTATCCCCTTTTTTCATTTTAACCCCAAAAAGTACGAATTTTGAAAAATCCGTGTGTTTTACTTGTCTATGCAATCAGAGGAATATATACACCGAATTTCATTATTGTAGGTACAGCCGTTTGGTTAGTACCATTTTTATTCCTCCGTACCCATTGTATCCCTTGAAAGTACGAATTTGGAAAAAAACCTTTTATTTTTCATGTCTACGTAGTCAAAGGAATGTAGTCGTTTGTAGTCGTTTAGTTTGTACTATTTTTATCCCTTTGTACCATTGTATCCCTTGAAAGTACGAATTTCGAAAAATTCGTTTATTTTCCGTGTCTACGCAGTCAGAGGGATGTATACTCCGAATTGCATGACTCTAGCTGTGGTCATTTGGTTGTTACTATTTGTATCCCCTTTTTCCATTTTAACCCCAAAAAGTACGAATTTTGAAAAATCAGTTTATTTTCCGTGTCTACACAGTCAGAGGAATGTATACTCCGAATTTCATGACTCTAGCTGCGGTGATTAGATTGGTACTACTTTTATCCCCTTTTTTCACTTTAACCCCAAAAAGTACGAATTTTGAAAAATCAGTGTGCTTTACTTGTCTATGCAATCAGAGGAATGTATACACCGAATTTCATTATTCTAGGTACAGCCGTTTGGTTGGTACCATTTTTATCCCTCCGTACCCATTGTATCCCTTGAAAGTACGAATTTGGAAAAAATACTTTCATATTATGTATCTACTCAATTAGAGGAATGTACACACCGAATTTCGTGTTTCTAGCTGTTGTCGTTTAATATGTACCATTTTTATCCTTTTTTGCCCCATTTCACCCCCTACAAACAAGAATCACTTTATGGTGCACGTTTTTGCTGTAGGGGGAATGCGCATACCAAATATCAAGCAAATATAAACAGACATATTCAAAAAACATGCTTAAATACGCTAAAATATTAGGGATTATTATGGGTATTTTTAGTCCTTGTGAGGAAAAAGTTTTTCCCTTTGGGCCGATTTCGCCCCATTTCAATCCCAACTGATCTACGACTATAAGACACATTTATGGAAAATTTGAACGTTCTAGCTCCTTTCGTTTCGATGCTAGCGTGCTTTCAACAGACGGACAGACGGACGGACATGGCTAGATCGTCTTAGAATTTTATGACGATCAAGAATATAAAGTATATATAGGGTCTCAGGTCGATATTTCAAGGTGTTATAAACGAAATGACAAAGTTAGTATACCCCCATCCTGGAGGTGGAGGGTATAAAAATGTGGTATAACAAATGTTTATCGTCTAAATGTAGATAGGCATTATTGACTATAAGCCCTCGATACGTTTCTTTCTGCACTTCTACATAATTTGATTTGATTCCAAAAACCACACTCATCGTATTTCCCTCGTTCTTTTTCTTCTTCAATACATTTCTATGCTTGTTGAACTATTTTCCCAAATGCAAATGGAATGCACCAACCTAAGTGTGTAGTTATGAATCAAATAAATATATGCACTACATACGAGTATGTATGTCCGGGGATGGCTAACAATAAACATGACTATTGACTGAGTGACCCCACCCCACCACCAGCAATGCCATGGAGACAGAAATTCTAAAAAAATATGTTTTTAATAAATTTTAGATAAATATCAATATGAACACAAGTATGAATTACTTTTAGAATGTTTCACTGGGGAATTGAAATCAGAAACATATTTGTGATTCTATGCAAATTTACTATTGCGTGGGGACAAAAGTACATAGAAATCGAATGGAGTTGGAAAATCAAATGGAAATGTTTGATATTTAACCGATATGCACTTTCTGTGATAATTTAGCACCTGGAAGTATGCAATACCTGCAAATCGACACAAACGCCTTAATATATGCTACAAAGTGTTGTGTTGGCTATTCACCTTAAAACAGATATCAGATCCCTGCCATGCTGGAAAGTGAAAAAGACCATTGGACCGGAACAATCATTGAAAACACGAAACGTGCAACAGCAAAGTGTGAATTGGATTAAATACACACACTCACACATACCCATGTACACTCTTTCCCTGCTCCATCTGCATACCCAGCCAGCCAGCGAATTGTAGATGGAACGACGCCGAACAAAAAAGAGCTGTAATCCCAACTACTGTAACGTACTTAAGTGCACTTGACAAAATCAAATTGTACATGTCACGGAAATATGACACATTTTTATTTAGTTTTCCCATTTCCACATATGCCACTCCACAGCCCCCCATTCCATACCATATTTCAATGCCAACCATGCCATGCCTGCTGACTGCCACTTGCTTTCACGTCGCTTAGCTTAAATACAATTGCAATCGTCAAATGGTATTGGACGTTGGGAAAACATGGACATGAGAAGAGTGCCCATTCGTTCGCTGTCCATCTGGTCTCGTTCTTCTCCACCAGCCCACCAGTGCCTGCTTCAACTTGTCCCTTAATAGACAAAGTTATAAATAAATAGCTTTTTGAGAAAGCACTAAAAATGCTCATGGTGGTCAGGTGGTGGCATTCTAAGGACGTTGCCCGACGAAGGGTTGCTGCTGCTGCTACTGCTCATAAAATGGACTCAAATGGATTGCACGGTATTTTCATTTGTTTTGTCGAAGGTGTGAAAAGTAGTTTCATGGAATTTTAATTAAATTGAAATGGGGAATGCAAAGTGGTCAAGTGTTTTGCGAATAGAAAAAAAAACAAGAAAGAAATAACAAAAAATGCAAATATCACGGATATTTGTGTAGATGATGATGCCCCAGGTGTTTTATTGCATTTGAGCATTTGAAGATAGAGAGTTATGGTTCAATAGCAAAAATTGATTTTTTCTTCTTCAGCATGGGGCAAGTGTGGTTGTTCTTAAATCTGTTGATATTGTTAGAAAAGTCGCTATCATTTGTATAGAATATTGTAATTTCCTACAATGTAGGCTATACTATATAGATTATCCTAAAAGTATGCTAAGATTTTGGTTGGAGGCTATAGTATACCAAGAACTATATATATCTTCCCAATCTATAGGCCAGTCTTTCATCCAGATAAACTTTCATATCGTACTTATCTATAAAAAATTGTTAAGGATATGAAATCATTTTCAGTTTTAGCCGTAAAGTAGGCAATGGATTTTGATGTTTTTTTTTTGAAACAAATTTGGCATTGTTCCTACTTACTCATCTAAATAACAGTCATGGTAATGTTCTAGCAAACAACTTCAGGTATGCTACAAATTTTCAGGTTTAGCCGTAAAGTAGGCATTAGATTTTGATGTTTTTTTTTTTGAAACCATTCTGACATTCCACACTGTCTCGTCCATTATATGAAATGAAGATAGCTGAAGAGTTTGAGCTTAAATCAGGGATCATTTGAACATTAGGACAACTTTATCTATATAAAAATCAATGTTTGTCTGTGTGTTCTGTATAGAACGCCCAACCGGTGGACCGATTTGCCTGTAAATTTTACTGTAGCTAATCAGTAGATAGAGGATGATTTCTGGCTATACTAGGTAATGCTATGGCAAAAGGGACGTGTAAAAAGCTTTATAATCTTTTATAAACTTTCTTACTTCTCAGAAGTTAATGAGAAAAATGAGTAGTTCGAAAAATGAGTGAGTGGAACTAAAAAAATAGGACTTTTTGCACTAAATGTTTCTTATCATCCAAGGGGACAATTTCGGGCGGTCAAAAGTAACCCTGAAAAAAAAAAACACGGGGATCCCTTCAACCTTTCCAAGTGTGTATATATTTCGGTAAAGGCTTTTGAAGGAAAAAAAAGTTGTGTTGTTCCAAAGTCAGACATTTGTTCAAAAAGTATATTTTTTGAAATATTTATTACAAACAAACTATATTTGGCACAAACATAGTTGCGGCTTCATAAATAAAGCTAAGTGCTAAATCTCTTTAAATGTGTGAGAAACAGTTCGACACAATTCAATTTCAATTTTCAAAATTTGAAAAAGATGAAAATCTGTAATAAAAAACAAGTAAAAACGGCATTCCACAGAGGTCGTCGGTTTTCGTAGAAGTGCAGCAATATTACAGGAAAATATAATTTTTTTTAATATAGCCAAACCAAGACAAATACAAATATTGAAAAAATAATTTTATAAATAAATATAATATTTTAATTATTTCAAATCAAAAAAAATATTCTTTTATTTATATTTTCAAAAAGCTTAAATACCGTAAATATTGGTAGATATTGGGTGCTACAGTTGGTTGTATTTCCATTCTATTTTAATTCCAAAAGTACAAATTTTGAAAATCCATTATCAGACGTACATAGTGCAAAATAACCTAACTTCATGATTCAACCAATTTTTGCCTTAAAGGAAAAATTACGAATTTGGAAAGGAACTTTTTATTTTGCATGTCTATGCAGTCAGAGGAATGTATACACCGAATTCCATGATTCCAGCTGCGCCCATTTGGTTGGTACCATTTTTACCCCCTTGACGTTTCTACGCAATTCGAATTTCATCATTCTAGCTGTAGTCGTTTAGTTGGTACTATTTTTATCCCTCTGTACCATTGTATCCCTAGAAAGTACGAATTTCAAAAATTCGTATACTCCGAATTGCATGACTCTAGCTGCGGTCATTTGGTTGGTACTATTTGTATCCCCTTTTTCCATTTTAACCCCAAAAAGTACGAATTTCGAAAAATTCGTCTATTTTCCGTGTCTACGCAGTCAGAGGAATGTATACTCCGAATTTCATGACTAGCTGCGGTCATTTGATTGATACTATTTTTATCCCCATTTTTCAGTTTAACCCCAAAAAGTACGAATTTCGTAAAATCTGTTTATTTTAAGTGTCTACGTAATGAGGAATGTATACACCGAATTTCATTATTCCAGGTGTAGCTGTTTGGTTGGTACCATTTTTATCTCTCCGTACCCATTGTATCCCACGAAAGTACGAATTTGAATAAAAAACCTTTTATTTTTCGTGTCTACGTAGTCAAAAGAATGTATACTCTGAATTTCATGACTCTAGCTGCGGTCATTTGGTTGGTACTATTTTTACCCCCTTTTTTCATTTTAGCCCCAAAACGTACGAATTCTGAAAAATCCGTGTATTTTACTTGTCTATGCAATCAGAGGAATGTATAGACAGAATTTCATTATTCTAGGTGCAGCCGTTTGGTTGGTACCATTTTTATCCCTCTATTCCCATTTTACACCTTAAAAGTACGAATTTGGAAAAAACATTTTTATATTATGTCTCTATTCAATTAGAGGAATGTACACACGGAAAAACAATCATAAAAACAAAATAATAAAAATTTTAATTTTCTTTAAACTTGAAAAATACGAAAAGTAGTCAAATTGCCCGATTTTTAATTAATATTATTTCAAAATAATCCTTGGGTCCTTGTCTAATTTGGATTTTTTACAGAACTCAAAAATGTCTACTGGAACAAAAGTTATTGCATTTTAGCCGATGGATTTTGATTTGGAACCACTGTGCGCTGGTAAGCTAGTATTGAATAAAAACATTGTTAGTCGACTTATTATATTGTAATTTCGTATTCGAATTCGGTTTGACAACCGAACAATAATTTTTTTAGATTTTATGAAAAACTTTTTGAGTTCCCAAAATGAGTGGAAATTCCCACATCGCACAGTGCAACAAAAATTTTGTCGAAGGGTCATGTATAGCATTTTCTGATGCATTTCGGCCATCTAAACTCGAAAACGATATTAAAAACAAATGTTTGGTATTTTTTGGGACAGAAAAAAAGTGTAACATTTTTAAGGAGTTACTTAAGGCCCTAAGTATGTTTGTACTAAATCCGTTTCACAACATTTTAAGCTGCTTGAGCCATGTCCTTTTCACATGATAATATTTTTCCCAAACATAGTTTAAGTTCGAAGATGTTGGCCACGTCCTTGTGGTACCTCCCACATAAATGACGCACATTCCTATGTTTAATTAAAACTAACGTAACTTTCACACGGATATTCGGAATTAGCTATATTTTGGTATATGATAAAGTTTCTATAAGCACTTTAATTGTAAAGGGTGATTTTTTTAGCTATTATCTTTTTGACAACACTGGTTTAAACAGCTGACGCACGTTTCGTGTTTTGTTTCACTGTCAAACATCTTCAGTTTGGTCTATAATTTAACCATGAATCGCCTTACAAACGAACAACGCTTGCAAATTATTATCAAAATGCGTGCTCTGTTAAGAACGCGCGCTTCCATTTTATGGTCAGTTTAATTGACCCACTGAAGCGGCTATTCGGGCTATTTTGACTAAATTTCGCACCAAATTTACGTTGTTGGACATTAAACCACCAACACGCTTACGTAGAGTGCGAACTGAAGAAAATATCGCAGCTGTATCGGCCAGTGTTAATGATGACCATCAATTATCGATTCGTCGCCGTTCGCAGCAATTGGGCCTCTGTTACTCAAAAACGTGGAAATGCCAAAATTGGATGGACCATTTGAGGCGCAGTCAAGGTCAACATTTGCATGGAGTAATCTTCAAACATTAAATTATATGAACCGTACTATCGATTCAAATAAAGATTTCATGAATTTTGCTGAATTTTATTTGGGTTTTATTGAAAAACTAGCCTTTAAAAAATCACCCTATAGACCTGAAAATAAAAATGAATGTTATTCTACCTTTCAAAGTCAAATTAATCGGTATTTCAAATTTAAAATGTTAAATGTGGGGTCCTCGATGAATATTTCAAGGAATGTCAAAATGAATATACCCCCATCCTAAGGTGAAGGGTTTAAATACTAAAATTATCCTTAAATTTTGTTATTATTATTTCCCAAGCCCAAAACACATTAAAGTAGTTGATCGTGACTTTAAAGCAAAATGGGTTTGGATATATCGACGGAACCTTTATCCTAGAAATTCAAAGATTGAGCCATATTGATTGTCTAGCAACCACTATTCATTGAATAAATCATGATCTCTCGCCGGACTATTACCCAAAGTCTCCTAGAAGTAGGCTATGAATAGTGATTCATCTAAAAGAACATTTGGAAATACTTTTGAATGACGTTTGTCAAATAAAATGATAGTCCAATTTTTTTAATGTTCGCCAGCACCAGCCATTACTATTTCTAATAACTCCTGCTGCCCCTACCCCCTCCCCATAATGTGTATCCTTTGAATTGTTACAATATATATTTACATTGGACCTATGTTGAAGATTGTCACATAGGCGTAGGCGTGCACAGTGTGCACATTTTTTACAGTTTGCGTTGAAGACTCACTACTTTGGAAGTAAGTTTTTTATATTTCCCAATTTTGTACGAGCGTATAAATAAATAAAATAAAATAAATAAAAATAAAAATGAATGTTATTCTACCTTTCAAAGTCAAATTATTGAACTGCCGATCAAATTAACAAATTTAAATGGCCCACCATATACTTGATGGGGTCTCCGATGAATATTTCAAGGTATTGCATACGGGATGTCAAAATGAATATACCCCCATCCTAGGTGGAGGGTTTAAAAACTAAAATTATCCTTAAATTTTGTTATTATTATTTCCGAAACCCAAAACACATTAAAGTAGTTGATCGTGACTTTAGAGCAAAATGGGTTTGGATATATCGACGAAACCTTTAGCCCAGAAATTCAAAGATTGAGCCACATGGATTGTCTAACAACCACTATTCATTGAATAAATCATGATCTCTCGCCAGACAATTACCCAAAGCCTCCTAGAAGTAGGCTATAAATAGCGATTCATTTAAAAAAAACATTTGGAAATACTTTTGAATGACGTTAAAATGAAAAACCAATTTTATTTAATTTTCGCCAGCACTAACTATTATTTATTATTTCTAATAACTGCTCCTTCCCCCTCCCCCACCCCTTAATGAGTATCCTTTAAATTGTTTGTAATATATTTACATTGGACCTGTGTTGAAGATTGTCACATAGGCGTAGGCGTAGGCGTGCACACATGTGTTGCAGGCATTAAGGCTGATGTAATTACAGAAATTCAATTATAATATTTTAATACCAATCGGAACGATTATTAATTAATTTACCTTGCAGAAAATTCATCATTATTAAACAATACACATACACGTCCAAATCACTCAGATGCACACACACCCACACAGAGAGAGAGACAAGCACACAAACTTACCCACACACACACACCAATTATCCTTTTATCAATAAAAACTGAAGCAATATTCCGTTTAATTACTGGCCACACTCACACACACTATGGCATAAACATGGCCACACAAAGGACACTCACACACAAAGGCACACACGCACACACTTATAATTGCAAAACTGATGATTACGAAATTATGGGGGGCGGCCTAGGAGGCTGACTGTTTTGCTGCCGAAGGCTGGCTGGAGACTAGGAGCTTGTCCTTCTTTGGCTCTGTGTTGATCTCATGAAGGTGAGCGCAAAAGAGAGAAAAAAAAAACAAACAAACAGATAAAAGCGAACACAAAAGAGTGAAGGATATGTTTGCCTGGCGCACTATAATTAAATATTTAACGTCCTGCGGACGCGTATTCATTCGTTCGACGACATGATTTCCATGTTCTCCACGTCTCAGGTGTTTTAATGCAGTAAAAACGCACCACCACAACAATAAGCCTTATGAAAAATAATCATTGTGAACGCACAGACAAACACATGTACACATACACACAGACACAGTGAGACATACGTACTCTGTTCATATACAACCGTCCGTATATATGTAATGACGTAAAATTGCTTTTCTTTTTGTAATTACAGTGCTTAACGTGGCCAAATGTCTTTGAAAAGATTTGAACGAGGGTTATCTTATTATTATTAGACAAAATGTGGAGTCCAGCCTCGGAAGCGCCCCAAGGACCTCGTGGTGAGCAACAGAAAAGAAGGAAACAAAGGATAAACTAGGAAAAGTCCGTGCAAGGATGGGGATGAAATATATACCTGAGACCCTATAGACTATATATATATTCTTGATCGCCATACAATTCTAAGACGATCTGGCCATGTCTGTCCGTCTGTTGAAAGCACGCTAGCATCTAAACGAAAGGAGCTAGGACGTCCAAAATTTCCAATTTCTTGAAAATGGGCGAACTCGATCCAGAGGGTAAAACTTTTCCCTAACAAGGACAGGAAATACCCCTAATAACGCCCAATATTTTAGAGTATTTAAGCATGTTTTTCCAATATAGTTGTTATTGTATACGCCCCCCCTATAACAAAAGCGTGGTTCTTTTTCATAGAGGGTGAAATGGGACAAAAAGGGATAAAAATGGTACCTATCAAACGACAAAAGCTAGAGACACGAAATTCGGTGTGTACGTTCCTCTAATTGAGTAGATTCATAATGTAAAAGTATTTTTTCCAAATTCGTACTTTTAAGGGGTAAAAAGGGAATAGGAGGATAAAAATGGTACCAACGAAACGGCTGCACCTAGAATAATGAAACTCATTGTATACATCCCTCTTATTGTGTAGACACGTAAAATAAAGGGATTTTTCAAAATTCGTACTTTTAGGGGTAAAAATGGAAAAAGGGGATAAAAATTGTACCACCCAAATATTTCCAAATTCGTACTTTTAAGGGTTAAAATGGGAATAGAGGGATACAAATGGTACCAACCAAACGGCTTCACCTAGAATAATGAAACTCATTGTATACATTCCTCTTATTGCATAGACACGTAAAATAAAGGGATTTTTCGAAATTCGTACCTTTAGGGGGTAAAATGAAAAAAGGGGATAAAAATTGTACCACCCAAATGATAGCAGCTGGAATCCCGAAATTCGGTGTGTACATTCCTCTAAGTGCGTAGAAAGATAATATAAAAGCATTTTTCCAAATTCCTACTTTTAAGGGGTAAAGTGGTAATAGAGGGATAAAAATGGTACCAAGCAAACGGCCGCACCTAGAATAATGAAACTCGGTTTATATATTCCTCTGATTGCATAGACACGTAAAATAAAGGGATTTTTCGAAATTCGTACTTTTAGGGAGTAAAATGGAAAAAGGGGATAAAAATTGTACCACCCAAATGGTCGCAGCTGGAATTACGAAATTCGGTGTGTACATTCCTCTAAGTGTGTAGAAAGATAATATAAAAGCATTTTTCCAAATTCGTACTTTTAAGGGGTAGAATGGGAAAAGAGGGATAAAAATGGTACCACCCAAATGGTCGCAGCTGGAATCGCGAAATTCGGTGTGTACATTCCTCTAGGTGAGTAGAAAGATGATATAAAAGCATTTTTCCAAATTCGTACTTTTAAGGGGTAAATGGGAATAGAGGGATAAAAATGGTACCACCAAAATGGAATCGCGAAATTCGGTGTGTACATTCCTCTAGGCGAGAAGAAAGATAATATAAAATAATTTTTCCAAATTCATACTTTTAAGGGGTAAAATGTGAATAGAGGGATAAAAATGATGCCAAGCCGTTTGCTTGCACCTAGAATAATGAAATTCGGTTTATATATTCCTCTGATTGCATAGACACGTAAAATAAAGGGATTTTTCGAAATTCGTTCTTTTTGGGGTAAAAATGGAAAAAGGGTATAAAAGTTGTACCAACCAAATTACCGCAGCTAGAGCCATGAAATTCAGCGTATACATTCCTCAAACTGCGTAGACACGAAGAATAAAATATTTTTCCAAATTCCTACTTTCAAGGGATACAATGGGATCAGAGGAATAAAAAAGGTACCAACAAAACTGCTACAGCTAGGATGATGAAATTCGGTGTGTAGACACGTAAAATAAAGAGTCTTTAGAAAGTCGTACTCTTAATGGGGTAAAATGGGAAAAAGTGGATAAAAATGATACCAACCAAATGACACAAACACGCAAAATGAAAAGATTTCGTTTTCACTTTTTTCGTACTTTTTTACTTTAAGGCAAACAATTGGTTGAATCATAAAGTTAGGTTACCTTGTACTGTGTAGGATGGAAATACAACCAGCTGTAGTCCCCACATATATCAATATTTATATTTATTTAAGCTTTTTTGAAGATTGTTGTCTTATATTTAGTATTTGAAGTGACTTGGACTATAATTTCTATACACATATGGGCATCTCCCAGTGGCCATTCGCACGCCTTAAACTCCCAGTGGCCATTCGCACGCCTTAAACTGCGCCAAAAACAAGAAAGAAACTGAAAAAGTCGATCAGCCATTTTAGTGTTTTAAAGCGCTTAAAGAGTACTACATTTTAAAAATATATGATCAGGATTTAGTACAAAATTATAAAACATTTTACACCGAAAAGGACGCGACAAAAAACAGAAGAACGTTTGAAGGTCTTATAGAAATATACAAAGTTCTGCGATATTTTGAGAACTTTGTTTTTCCATATATACATGTAAATGAAGATCAGATGATATATTTTGTTCGTATATTTATGAAATATGAGAATTATCTCTTAAATCTTTTTAATTAGGAACAGCAGAAACACGGACTCGACAAAACGGAAGGGACAAGAATTTCCACTCGTAGTAAAAAAATTTAGTAATTTTCGTTATAACACTTGAACTTCTAATAAAAATAAAAGGGAACAAGTTAACTTCAAGTTTCATAATAAAAAATTTGTCGAAATAAGGAAAAAATAAAGTTAACAGATTTCATTTTCTTGGTAGACCTTTTTTGGGAGATGCCCATATGTAGTATTAACGTATTGGTAGCCTTGCCTTATAAGCGTGGTTTGAAATAATAAAAATATAATATTTATTTATAAAATTATTATTTTTCAATATTTGTATTTGTTTTGGTTTGGCTATATTAAAAAAAATTATATTTTCCTGTACAATACTGCACATCTACGAAAATCGACAGCCTCTGTGAAATGCAATCAATGGTGGAGGGTAAAGGCAACATAAAAAAATTACGCTGAAAAAAACATGATTTTTAGAGGAGTTTTCAGGAGCGTTTAGCTCACAGATGGCTTGACCCAGTGACGAAATATTTTACAAATCATCATTAAACAAACCTATCTTCATTTCTAGAGGGTGACCGTTGCAATTTATTTTCGTGACCCAGCCTAATGTACATACATAAGTGTCTTTAATTCCTTTTCGGCAAAAATCTGGAAACAAAGCCTATAACTTTTGACAGAATTACATTTTTACACCAAATCTTCTTCAAAATAATAGATATTTTGCAATCATCTTCCCTCACTGATCTTCTGCCGGATTTTTGGCAAAAAAATAATAATCATGGCCTGACAGAAAATCATTTTCCTATTGTATAAGCAACACTAAAGTGTAAGTAAAGGTGAGTCAATTACTAAACAAAGTTTCCTTATCGAATTTATAATAAAGTTGAAATAAGAGTTGATAATTGAATATAGATGAATAAATGAATATACCTTATGTCGGCAGAGTACAACAGTTCTTAACAAAATTTAAACTTTTTCCAGGTACTTTCCCTCCCCAGTTTATCTCACTATCCCCCAAATCCCTGTTCAATGGGTGTGCTGATGTTCAAACACACATTTTGGGGGGGGGGGATGGCTTACAGCATTTTTTTAATTATTGAATGACATTTAGGAACTTTCTTATGTAATTTTGATTACAAACATTTACAACGTTCAGTGGGGAATGTGTGTGTGTGTTTCCCCAGTTTTCCCGTCATTACAGTTTTGCACATGACAAGAGACGTTAATTAAGCAGAATAAAAATGTGTTTGATGCCGAAACATGACAACTGGTGAAATGGTTTTAAATTTCCAAGAAGAAGAAGAAGAAAAAGTGGCCAAAAAACAGTTTAAGAAGAACAAGAATTTATTTAATTTAACAAAGTTTCTTTTTGTCAACTTTTTGTGAGTGCGTGTGTGTGTGTGTGCAAATATTGTCGTAATGTAAGGAAATCATGATTTATTCATGACAAATATTATGATTTCTCCTCAGCCAAGTGTTGTTGCCTAAGAAAGCCATAAAGACAGACAGACAGACACACACACACCCTCAGACACGTTGAAAGGAAATGAAAAGAAAACTTGTGTCTTAGAAAAAGTGTTGCCTACTTTTTGGCTGACAATCAATGTAAAGTTATGCTTACATTTCTAAATCCTGTAAGTTGCCGGGCTTTTTTTCCTGAATTTCTAGAAAAAACGCATGTTTTAAATCAAAGTTTTTCCTCATTTTAATGGGGGGATTTTCCGCCTTTAAGTATGACAAATCAGGGAAAAGCACGTAGGAAGGTTGTAAGGAGGTCTTTGCTTAGCATCAATGCACTGTGGCTTCAAAAGCGAAAAATGGAGACAACATATAGTGTGGGCCATTTAAAATTTTCAATTAGAATCGGCTATAAAAGTTTATTTTTTCAAAATTCTGGATTTATTGGAAAGGTTGTACTTTGTCATTTAAGAATCGAACACAACATCATTCATATGGCTGCCTCATCCGAGCAACCTAATTTTTCAGTGCAGCCCAAAATCCACACCAAACAGTCACTCGTTGTGGATGCATTGGCTTCTCAATAGTCACGTGTGGAAACGCCATATGCGGCAATTTTGTTTTTTGACGTAGCCAACGAGATGAAAATGAGCTTCATGAAGTCTGAACTGATGACCGATCTCTTCTCGAAAATTTTCCAAGTAAATTTCTTAGCTTGCGTTAAAGACTCACTACTTTGGAAGCAAGTTTTTAATATTTCCCAAATTTGTTCGAGCGTATAGCATCCCATTTTGCAAATGACAAACGTAAACCTGAAAATAAAAATAAAAATAAAAATAAAAATAAAAATAAAAATAAAAATAAAAATAAAAATAAAAATAAAAATAAAAATAAAAATAAAAATAAAAATAAAAATAAAAATAAAAATAAAAATAAAAATAAAAATAAAAATAAAAATAAAAATAAAAATAAAAATAAAAATAAAAATAAAAATAAAAATAAAAATAAAAATAAAAATAAAAATAAAAATAAAAATAAAAATAAAAATAAAAATAAAAATAAAAATAAAAATAAAAATAAAAATAAAAATAAAAATAAAAATAAAAATAAAAATAAAAATAAAAATAAAAATAAAAATAAAAATAAAAATAAAAATAAAAATAAAAATAAAAATAAAAATAAAAATAAAAATAAAAATAAAAATAAAAATAAAAATAAAAATAAAAATAAAAATAAAAATAAAAATAAAAATAAAAATAAAAATAAAAATAAAAATAAAAATAAAAATAAAAATAAAAATAAAAATAAAAATAAAAATAAAAATAAAAATAAAAATAAAAATAAAAATAAAAATAAAAATAAAAATAAAAATAAAAATAAAAATAAAAATAAAAATAAAAATAAAAATAAAAATAAAAATAAAAATAAAAATAAAAATAAAAATAAAAATAAAAATAAAAATAAAAATAAAAATAAAAATAAAAATAAAAATAAAAATAAAAATAAAAATAAAAATAAAAATAAAAATAAAAATAAAAATAAAAATAAAAATAAAAATAAAAATAAAAATAAAAATAAAAATAAAAATAAAAATAAAAATAAAAATAAAAATAAAAATAAAAATAAAAATAAAAATAAAAATAAAAATAAAAATAAAAATAAAAATAAAAATAAAAATAAAAATAAAAATAAAAATAAAAATAAAAATAAAAATAAAAATAAAAATAAAAATAAAAATAAAAATAAAAATAAAAATAAAAATAAAAATAAAAATAAAAATAAAAATAAAAATAAAAATAAAAATAAAAATAAAAATAAAAATAAAAATAAAAATAAAAATAAAAATAAAAATAAAAATAAAAATAAAAATAAAAATAAAAATAAAAATAAAAATAAAAATAAAAATAAAAATAAAAATAAAAATAAAAATAAAAATAAAAATAAAAATAAAAATAAAAATAAAAATAAAAATAAAAATAAAAATAAAAATAAAAATAAAAATAAAAATAAAAATAAAAATAAAAATAAAAATAAAAATAAAAATAAAAATAAAAATAAAAATAAAAATAAAAATAAAAATAAAAATAAAAATAAAAATAAAAATAAAAATAAAAATAAAAATAAAAATAAAAATAAAAATAAAAATAAAAATAAAAATAAAAATAAAAATAAAAATAAAAATAAAAATAAAAATAAAAATAAAAATAAAAATAAAAATAAAAATAAAAATAAAAATAAAAATAAAAATAAAAATAAAAATAAAAATAAAAATAAAAATAAAAATAAAAATAAAAATAAAAATAAAAATAAAAATAAAAATAAAAATAAAAATAAAAATAAAAATAAAAATAAAAATAAAAATAAAAATAAAAATAAAAATAAAAATAAAAATAAAAATAAAAATAAAAATAAAAATAAAAATAAAAATAAAAATAAAAATAAAAATAAAAATAAAAATAAAAATAAAAATAAAAATAAAAATAAAAATAAAAATAAAAATAAAAATAAAAATAAAAATAAAAATAAAAATAAAAATAAAAATAAAAATAAAAATAAAAATAAAAATAAAAATAAAAATAAAAATAAAAATAAAAATAAAAATAAAAATAAAAATAAAAATAAAAATAAAAATAAAAATAAAAATAAAAATAAAAATAAAAATAAAAATAAAAATAAAAATAAAAATAAAAATAAAAATAAAAATAAAAATAAAAATAAAAATAAAAATAAAAATGAATGTTATTCTACCTTTCAAAGTCAAAGTAATCGGTAGTTCAAATTTAAAATTTTAAATGGCCCACCCTATAGCAGAGTTCTCAACGGCCACATATCCGTCTGTTTCGTTTTGCAATCACTGTGCAACATTAGATGCCCGCACTAAAACCTGCTCAAAGAAAAACGTTTATTTATAACGTTAAGGCGAACTCTGAAAACTTTTTCAAACATTTGCAACGCCCAAAAAACGACAACATAATTTGGCAATTGTTGGGACGGGGGGCGTCGCAAATTGAAACCGGGCTAAAGGAGATATTTGCTAAAGTTGTGATAAAAATTTTCATAATTAAATTTTGCTTTTGACGTCGCTGGCCAACGCCCCCAAAAGAATGCCCCCTCCGCCGCCCTTAATCCAACACCTGCAAGCATGCTTTAATTTGTGCTCGCTTTGAAACTCATCACAAAAGTATGCTACAAACGCCAGATTTTATTATGTCACCTTTTGTGAAAAGTTCTCCCAGCGGTATGCCCGTTTGCCCTTGCCCATCACATTTATCACTTATTCACTTTTGATGTGCTGTCCTGCGAATTTCTCAATACGTTATTGATTGAAGTAACTGCAGCAGGAATAAACCTCCTAAGAATATGGCAGTTGTTCGTTAAACTATTCCTTTGGTTAAATAAATGTTAGAAAGTTTTGACATTAGCCGACCACCACCACCACCAACCCCACCCAGGCTACATGATTTGTGGGCTATTCCCTGGGGCTATGTCCTGCAATGCAATTGTTTTGACATTTCTTTGAATTGAAATTGGTTGGTTGCTCCTTGAGTACACTAGGGCTGGTGGTGGTGGCAACACAAACATGCGTAAATATTAGATGATGAACTTCTTTACACGGTGAGTTGTTGTGAAAGTTCTTCGAATAGTGAGCGAGTTTAAATTTGTAGTTATTCCCGCATAAGGAAAAGTTACCGAATCACTCCCAAGTCGAGGCATTCCTTCTGAGCAACAAAGGTGTACATTTCTTTCTCTCCATTCTAGATTAGGAACAACAACAACAATTAGTATAAAAGCGATGTTAGGTGCTATGTCTAATAAATCGTTAATAAAGAGAACAAATCATGAATATTTCGGATTGGATTTCCACTCGCTGCAGGTCTATTCCCAGTGGTGAGTAACAGGGATGCGGAAGTTGGTACAGTTGAACCATTTTTAGTACAATTCGGACCTTACAAATACAATTATCGTTCCAAGCCAAAAGAGTTGCGTTACTGACTGACTTATCATTGACCAGCCCCCAGACCAAACGGCTGGAGCCAGGGCCATGAATTTTTCAGGGTAGTTCTCAAATATGACGTAGACATCGACTAAGAATTTTACGAAATTCGTACTTTTAGGGGGTAAAATGGGACAAAAAGGGATAAACATCGAACCTTCGTCCTGACCAAACGGCAATAGCTAGAAACATAAAATTCGGTGTGACCATGCAGACGAGCTACAAATGGGATTTTTCGAAATTTGTACTTTTAAGGGAGGAAAGAGACAAAAAGGGAAAAAATGGTACCAATTTAAGTATTGCAGCTTTATTCGTGAAAATCGGTATTTACATTTCTCTGACGACGAAGACTTGCAACATAAATGGATTTTTGGAAATTTGCACTTATAAGGGGCGAGCGGGACTAAAAGGGATAAAAATGGTACCAAATAAAGAATTAAAGATAAAATCGTGAAATTTGGTATGCAAATTCCTCTGACCATGTATAAGCGCATTAAAATTGGATTTTTTAAAATTTGTACTTTTTAGGGTATGCACGGGACAAAAAGGGATAAAAATGGTACCAATTTAAGTCGTTAAATTTCTCTGACAACGTAGACTTGCAACATAAATGGATTTTTCGAAATATGTACTTTTAATGGCGAGAGGGAAAAAGGGATAAAATTGGTACCAACCTCTGACAACGTAGCAGCGCAATCTAAATGGATTTTTTTTGAAATTTGTACTTATAAATGGGATAAAAATGGTACCAACTACAGTAATATAGCTAGAATCGTAATAAAATTGAATTTTTCGAAATTTGTTCCTTTTATGGGGTGCGCGGGACAAAAAGGGGTACAGCCCTTTGACGGAACGTGTTACCGCCTAAAGTACATGCTTTTAGGAGACATGACACATGTTACCTACATGGTGATTTTTCAAAATGTGTACTTTTTGGGAAAGAGGTGCAAAAAGTAATAAAGTGGTCGTCTGCATCTAGAAACATGAGATCAAGGATATAAAATGTTCTGCGGTTGTAATTTTTTTTTGTTGAAAACTGGGTATAAATGATAAAATTTAGACATACGAAGCTAAAATAGTCCACTTCGACAAGCGCATTCCTTTGACTGTATATGGAGGTTTCCTAATTACTATTTTTTATCTATACTATCCAGAACAGAAACGAATGCAACTAATAACAAATAACAGGCTATTTCGCGTGCGAAGCAGCGATTCATGTTTAGCATAAGTTTTCTAGTTGAAATATAAGGCACTTTCCCAAATTTGATGGAAATCTGCTAAATGTGAGGTTTCTAGAAAATAATCAAAGTGGGGGTATCATTTATATGACAGCTATATATAAATCTGAACCGATGTGACCCATTTTCGCCATAGATGTTTCTGATTTGAAATATTAACTGGTGTGCCGAATTTGAAGAAAATCTGAAATCGGAAATAATCAATTCAGTGCTGAAATTTGTATTGGAGCTATATATATATATATATCGATCTGGCCCATTTTCACTAGAGATGTTTTTAGTTGAAATATAAGTTGTTTTGCCAAATTTGATGAAAATCTATATATAAATCTGAAACGATCTGTACTATTTAGAGCTGTTTCTTGTTGAAATATATGGCGTTGTGCCAAATTGGAAGAAAATCTGTTGAAATATGTGGTTTCTAGAGCGGAAAGAGTAAAATCGGGAGCAAAATTTGTTTGGGAGCTATATCTAAATCTGAACCGAGTTTTGCAAAGTTTCATTTAGTTCTAACAACAATTGCGACCTGTACTTTGATAACAAGAATAGATGGACAGACGGACGGACGGACATCGCTAAATCGACTCAAAAAGTGATTCTAAGTCGATCGGTATGATAAAGGATGGGCCTGGATGGAATGTACAAAGTCATTATACCCTTTTGTGTAGGGTATACAAATGTCCCTTCATATTCTTTATTTTTAAAGGAAAAAGTAAAGTTGTTAATAGTGATTTAGAATGTCAAAATTAAAAAAAAAAAAAAAAAACACTTTTAAGATAGGCAAATTGGATATGGATTACGGACGTTATGGACTTTTTGTTATTTTTATATTATCTCGGAAAATTAAAGGTTTTAGTTTAAAACACTCTCTCATAAATGAAATGAGGGTTTCCAAAAAGCTATAAGACTGCAATTATGGAAAATTGATTGAAACAAAATCTGGAACGAAACAAAAACTTAATGTCTCCCTATTTGCTAAATTGTTGCCAGAATTTTGGAAATTGAATTGAGTGTGAAATTTATAAACTCCTGTCCATATACAAATTTAAGGAAAAAACAAGTAAAAACGGTGTTAAGTCCGGCCGGGCCGAACTTTATATTCCCTCCACCATGGATTGCATTCCACAGAGGTTGTCGGTTTTCGTAGAAGTGCAGTAATATTACAGGAAAATATAAATCTTTTAATATAGCCAAACTAGAACAAATACAAATATTGAAAAAATAATTTTATAAATAAATATAATATTTTAATTATTTCAAACCATTATTTATTTCAAATCAAAAAATAAATAGTCTTATATTTATATTTGCAAAAATATATAAATACCATAAATATTTGTAGATAGTGGGTGCTACAGTTGGTTGTATTTCCATTCTATTTTAATTCCAAAAGTACAAATTTAGAAAATCCATTATCAGACGTACATAGTGTAAAATAACCTAACTTCATGATTCAACCAATTTTTGCCGTAAAAGAAAAGGCTGAAAAAAACTTTTTATTTTGCGTGTCTATGCAGTCAGAGGAATGTATACACCGAATTCCATGATTCCAGCTGCGCCCATTTGTTTGGTACCATTTTTACCCCCTTGACGTTTCTACGCAATTATAATTTCATCATTCTAGCTGTATTCGTTTAGTTGGTACCACATTTATCCCTCCGTACCCACTGTATCCCTTGAAAGTACGAATTTGGAAAAAACCTTTTATTTTTCATGACTACGTAGTCAAAGGAATGTATACTCCGAATTTCGTGACTCTAGCTGCGGTCATTTGGTTGGTACTATTTGTATCCCCTTTTTCTATTTTGACCCCAAAAAGTACGAATTTCGAAAAATCAGTTTATTTTCCGTGTCTACACAGTCAGAGGAATGTATACTCCGAATTTTATGACTAGCTGCGGTCATTTGATTGGTACTATTTTTATCCCCTTTTTTTCATTTTAACCCCAAAAAGTACGAATTTTGAAAAATCTGTGTATTTTACTTGTCTATGCAATCAGAGGAATGTATATACCGAATTCGATTATTCTAGGTACAGCCGTTTGGTTGCTAACATTTTTATCCCTCTATTCCCATTTTACCCCTTAAAAGTACGAATTTGAAAAAAATACTTTTATATTATGTATTATTAGTCCTTGTGAGGGAAAATTGTTTCCCTTTGGGCCGATTTCACCCCGTTTCAATCCCAACCGATCTACGACTATAACACACATTTATGGAAAATTTGAACGTTCTAGCTCCTTTCGTTTAGATGGTAGCGTGCTTTCAACAGATGGACGGACGGACATGGCTAGATCGTCTTAGAATTTTATGACGATCAAGAATATACATATATACTTTATAGGGTCTCAGGTCGATATTTCAAGGTGTTACAAACGGAATGACAAAGTTAGTATACCCTCATCCTGGAGGTGGAGGGTATAAAAATAAAATGAAATAAAGAAATATTTAAGCGCAGCTATTTGAAATGTAATACATTAAAAATCAGATTTTCTCCCGATTTTCACGATCACTCTTTTTTCTACAAAATCCCGATTTTTTGAATTCATATATCCCGCTTTTTGGCCAAATAAAGATGGTCATGTTATCAATGACTCGTCAGCACTGATATCACTCTTGATATGTTTCCTCTTTTCCTCTGGTCTCTGGAACTTTTTTGTTATATTGACGCCATACTGAGCGAATTATCTTCATAATATTTATGATTGTGTCATAAAGAAACTGCATTAATTTTATGAAAAAAGTTTCATAAATATTAATAATTTATACTGAAGTTTCCAATATAAACAAAAAGCAAAAAAAAAGTCTGACTTGTTGACTAACCAATCAACGCACACACCGTCATTGCGAGAGTATTTGCCATTAATATGTCTTTGACCTAAATCAGGGAACATACTTATGTCACAGTTAACAGAGTACAAATGAGAATTGCTAGCATTAAGTTGCTAGTTGTACGTTATGAACCATTTCATAAAACCTATATATTTGACCAATGAGTCGTCAGCACTGATATCAATACACGTTTCTCGTACTCTGACTTAGAAGCAGTGATGCCAGAAGTAGGGATAAATCCCCTTTCGTAGGGATTTTTTTCCAAATATGCATGCGTAGGGAAAAATGGACAGATTTTGTTGTATGGGTCAAAACGTAGGGATTTTTTGTTTTGCTTAGAATTAATACTAAAATCTATAGTATTTTTAAATAAAAGGTGAATATTAATATTTGTAATACCATCAAATCTGGTAACTACGTTAACCATGAAATGCATATATATACATACATTAAATAAAGCTTTGATTTAAATAAACGTTATAGTAATGAGGGCGTCTTGTCGCTTTCATATAAGTGGATCTGTAATAATAAATATGGATGAAAACATATGACGCATGTGTATTACAGGTTGTTGTGAAGCTTATGTTTTATTGTTAAACTGTTCTGTCAATATACACATGCGTACATCTCGCGAAATATTTATTTATTTCTTTCTATAAACTTGGTTGGTTTTTTTTTTATAAATAATTAATCAGAATCGTTGACAATATTTGTAAGTAACTAAATTAGTGTTGATTAACGATTTTGTACAAATTGGTTGACAGATGAAGATTTTAAGGGATGGCTTGAGCCAGTTCAAGATAATGAATATAAATGCAAGTGTAATGCTTGTGGGAAATTTCTGAATTGTGGAAAATCTGAATTAAAGAGACACGCTACAACCAAATTGCATAAAGAACATGTCTTAGCTGTAAAAAAGTCAAACAAAATTCATTCTTTTTTGATAAAACAGCAACAGATAAAAGTAATGAGGTTCCGAATTTTGAAATACGGATGAGCATGTTTTTTGCCGAGCACAACGTCGGTATTCAAGTTATTGAACATCTAATAACCTTATTGAAAGATATTGTTCCGGATTCGGCAATAATAAAGAATTGTAAGTTAGGACGAACGAAGTGTACTAAAATAATCGCTAACGTTTTGGCCAGTGAGGACCAAGAAAAATTAATTATAAAGCTTAAAACGACAAAATTTTCTGTGTTAGTGGATGAAAGTACTGATGTTGCTCACAATAAAACGATGTGCCTTATTGTTCGATACTTTGACGAGGAACATGAACGAACCGTAGTACAGCTATTGGATTTATTACATGTGGGAAGCGATTGTACTGCAGAAGCACTGTATAATAATAATATTTAAAACATGCATACTTCAGCACGGAATTCCATTTGGTAATATTATAGGACTTTGTTGTGATGGACCCAGCGTAATGGTAGGACAACACAATTCATTTTTATCAAGGCTGTTGGTAGATTGCCCTGATGTTGTTACTATTAAATGTATATGTCATTCAGCTGCTATAATCGCAAATAACGCATGTTTGCAGTTGCCAAGGGCTCCGGAAGAATTAATTCGTCAAATTGGAACATACGTCTCCGCCAGATCAAAAAGATGCTGCCAACTGGAGGAATTTCAAGAACTACTTAATGAAGAAAAAAGAAGAATATTAAGAACATCAGATACCAGGTGGTTATCACGACAGAAATGTATTGAGAGAATATTGGAGAATTGGCTCGTTCTTGATGAATATTTCAAATTTGCGTGCACTCAAGATAAATTAAAAACAGCAGATTTAATATTATGTGATTTAAGAAATGAATGTAACAAGGCCTATCTGCTTTTTTTAAAGTATGTATTAAACTATTTTAATTCATTAAATGTTCTTTTTCAACAAAAAAAGTCGTTGATTCATGCTCTCCATTCAGAGTCAAGAAAAATATTTTTAAAGCTGGGCCAAAATTTTATTAAAAAGTCCGAATTGAAATTTGATTGTGTTGTACGATCCCCTCACATTTCACTGCCAATAGAAAATATATATGTCGGCAGAGAATGTGAAGATTTGTTAAAAACATTTCCTGTATCAAAGGCCTACCAGGTAAAATCTTCCATTAACACATGATTCAATTTTTAAAGAAATGGAATTTTTAAACCCCGTATCAGCCATTGGCGGAGGTAATAAAAGTGTATTTCAATTTAAATTGTTATGCCAAAAGTTTAACATTAATATTAACCATCTTACAGAAGAGTGGTTAACTATGGAGTACAATTTTTCTGAACATGAGAAACAATCATTATCTAAGTTAAATATGGAACAATTTTGGTCAAGTATTTGTAAATCTAAGAATTTTAACGATAATTTAGTATTTCCAAACTTTGCAAAGTTAGTCAAAATTTTACTTAGCTTGCAAAATCTACATAGCTTGCGGCAAATGCGGATGCCGAACGAATATTTTCAATTGTCACTGATGTTCGAACAAAGAAAAGAAATAAGTTAAGCCATGACGTACTAAGTTCAATATGTGTTATTCGATCTCATTTGCAATCTAGTACAATGGACTGTATAAGTTTTAATTGTACAGCTAGTCACTTTAAAAGACTGTATTCTAAAGGACTATATAATTAAATTATGTTTTGTTTAAACATTGGCATTAATTTCTCAATATTATTTTATGTTATGTTTTCTTTTTTGTTATTTCTTTTTTACATTTCGCTGAACTTGAATTATTTTATATAAGAATTACTGAGTAAATAAATTTTATGTTATTAAAGATTTTTTTTTTAAATTCAAACAATTTGTGGCGTAGGGGTAAATGTAGGGTGGAAAAAATAGGTGTAGGGGAAAAAAGGGATTTCTTTAAGTAAACGTAGGGAAAACTCAAAAAATCTACTGGCATCACTGCTTAGAAGGTTTTTTTATTATATTGAGGGCAGATTTGGGTTGATATTTGGCATGTGTCGATGTTTTTAAACAAGAAATTAGCTCGGTCTAGGTAGTGTATGAAGGTACCATTTTTAATAACGCGGGTACCCAAAGTAGATCCCATCCTCACCAACTCGTCTGCTCAGACTCCATAATCCATTTTGGAGCTTCAGTCTCATATTCGGGTATCTTCATCCTTGAAGGCTTTGCGAATGCCATCTTAAGAGTGCTTAGTGCGGACGGTGATCGATGTGTGTGAGGAAATTTTGTAGAATACGGGGATGTCCGTTTCTGTTCTGTTTCTCCATGATACGGCGGTGTTAACAACAATTTAAACGCAGAAAAATCAGTGATTCACACATACACAACAAATTGTTTATTAATACATGAATTTCGGAAAAATAAATATTTCAACTTCCAAAATCGAACAAAACAACACCGATTATCGTAGACATCTATACGAATACGGAGATCCACATGATTTCATTTGACAAAGTCGCTATTAAACGCAATGTAGGCCTTGATATCTACCTTCAGGTCACTGTTGGTGGCCACCTTCAACTGCAGCATGTACTCACCATTTGGAAAGGGAAAAAATGAGACCGAATTTTCGTTGAGAATTAAATCGCTGACAATAGTGTCATGCTGGACAAAAGAAAAGAATCGTTAATGTTATGCGAATAAAAGTACTGCTACGCTTACGCACCCCATACGGGCAGGTGTGATTCAGATTGGAAGCCTTGCGGACAGCAGCATAAATCGCTTTGAGAAAGGGATTTTGCTGGCGAGATTTCAGGAACTTGCAAAAATCAAGTGTATGATTGAAGAGAAATGGCTGATAGCCGCCGACCTTCCTATGAACTGATAGATTTACCTGACAAAAAAATAAAAAAGGTCAACTCTTATAAAATATCTGATTCGACAAACTTACCGTGATATTCGTTACCGGTACTTTCCACATCTTTGCATATATACTCAGGGAGATAATACCTCGGCCCACCACGTTTAGGTCACATCGTTGGAATGTGACAAAATCCGGATCGAATGCATTACATTTCAAGTTCGTAAAACGAATGGTAGTTGCAATCGGGCTTACAAAAGTCGAGAAAAGCAGAAACGTCCAAATGGTCTTCATTTCGTCGACTGATATTGGCTATTGAATATTAGATTTTCGATTTAGTTTATTTTTACTAAGGCCAAAGGTCATTTCACAAAATAGTAACTCACATTTAATGGCAATCAATTAAATCTTTTAATAATTATTTTAAAAGCCAGTAAACATATTAAAAACACAGTTGGGGGTGTTTCGACGAGTGACGGTAGTCTTCAAAAATTTGCCACAAATATCAGCGGTGTTTTGTTGTTGTGGTATCATTTTGATCTTAAAAATATGAATTTCGATAATCGATTATCTTTCGCATTCACAGTGAAATGTAAAGATCTAATTTCAATATTCTAACTGTGGCCTGTAGCTGTGTTAGATATTAAGCTTTAAAACAATTTTCATGAATGAAAATTATCCGGAATTCCATTGAAAAAGTCATCTTGACCGATGAGGCCCATTTCCACCTCGGTGGCTACGTCAACATGCAAAATTGTCGCATCTGGGGCTCGGAAAACCTAAGAGTTATTGTTGAGAAGCCTCTCCATCCTCATTATTAAAATTCATGAATGAAAATGATCCGGAATTCCATTGAAAAATCATCTTGACCGATGAGGCCCATTTCCACCTCGGTGGCTACGTCAACATGCAAAATTGTCGCATCTGGGGCTCGGAAAACCTAAGAGTTATTGTTGAGAAGCCTCTCCATCCTCATTATTAAAATTCATGAATGAAAATGATCCGGAATTCCATTGAAAAATCATCTTGACCGATGAGGCCCATTTCCACCTCGGTGGCTACGTCAACATGCAAAATTGTCGCATGTGGGACTCGGAAAACCCAAGAGTTATTGTTGAAAAGCCTCTCCATCCTCATCGTGTGACTGTTTGGTGCGGTTTATGGTTCGGCGGGGTCATTGGACCCTACATTACATTTGCGAAAATGAGCTTGGATCAACAGTTACGGTGAATGGATTGCGCTATCGAGAGATGATTAATAATTTTTTATGGTCGGAGTTGGATGGTATTGATCTGGACAATGTGTACTTTCAACAAGATGGCGCTGCGTGGCACACAAGCAACGAAACTATTGCACTTTTACGGGAAAAGTGTCCGGACCGTGTTATCTCTCGAAGAGGTGATTGGCCAATTGGCCACCGAGATCATGTGATTTAACACCTTGCGACTTCTTCCTTTGGGGCCACGTGAAAGATAAGGACAATTCAAGACCTCAAAGATAGAATTCGTGAGACTATCGAGGACATAGGGCAGCCACTTTGCGATTTGGTTATGGAAAATTTCATGAAAAGGATATGGTCCTGTAAACGTGGTCGTGGTAACCATTTGGCTGATGTTGTTTTTCATTATTAACGGCATACCTTCCTCTTTATTATGAAATAAACATCCGATCATTTATCTCAAAAAATGGCATTTTTCTTTGAATACCAAAATAACACATCTTGTTGGAAAGCGCTGTAGAATTAGAGCAGTCGCTAAAACCGGGGTGGTTGAAGGTGTTTCATACACTTAAGCCATCAAGCCACTCAAGCTGCCCTTTCAGTCTTATGATCTAACCGCATAACATCTACGTTAGTAGGCCAGTGTATTGATGAGCTGTCCAGACTGAGCTGTCTCTCTGAAGTCACTCCCATAAAAGCCCCTGGACATGGGGGATTTTATGGGAACGAACGAGCAGACGAGATGGCGAGGATGGGATCTATTTTGAGTATCCTCCCAATACCGATAGGATCTGTTAAAATTTATATCTTCATGCACTACCTAGACCGAGCCAATACCTTGTAGAAAAATCGTAGACACATGTCAAATATACAGACAAACCTGGTCTTAATAAAGGGTGATTTTTTAAAAGCTATAGGAAAGTTTTTCAAAATCGAATCGATAGTATGGTCCATATAATTTAATGTTTGAAGATTATTTCATGCAAATGTTGACCTAGACTGCGCCTCAAATGGTCCATCCGCTTAGTCCAATTTTGACATTTCCACGTTTTTGAGTAACAGAGGCCCAATTGCTGCGAACGGCGACGAATCGATAATTGATGGTCATCATTAACACTGGCCGATACAGCTGCGATATTTTATTCAGTTCGCACTCTACGTAAGCGTGTTGGTGGTTTAATGTCCAACAATGTAAATTTGGTGCGAAATTTAGTCACAATAGCCCGAATAGCCGCTTCAGTGGGTCGATTAAACTGACCATAAAATGGAAGCGCTCGATGAACTTTTTTAACAGAGCACGCATTTTGGTAATAAAATTCAATAATTTGCAAGCGTTGTTCGTTTTTAAGACGATTCATGGTTAAATGATAGACCTAACTGAAGATGTTTGACAGTGAAACAAAACACGAAACGTGCTTCAGCTGTTTAAACCAGTGTTGTCAAAAAGATAATAGCTAAAAAATCACCCTTTATAACAA
Source organism: Polietes domitor (assembly GCA_947397865.1). Taxonomy (NCBI): domain Eukaryota; kingdom Metazoa; phylum Arthropoda; class Insecta; order Diptera; family Muscidae; genus Polietes; species Polietes domitor. The sequence goes on from CANDYM010000180.1 coordinate 31,311, forward strand.
AAAATGTACCAGAGACTCTCTAAACCAGAGTAGAAGAAAAATATAAAGAGTGATCGCAGTGCTGACGGATCATTGACCAATGGGAAACCATGCGCGATGAATGAGGCTGCAGTTCAACGACACTGCCGTAGCTGAGACAACGAAGAGGAAGAAGATATAGTCTAGCACTTCTTAAGCGACTGCACTTCTTAAAGCCACGCCATAAGGGAAGATAAGGGAAATTGATATTAGAGATCTAATCAAATATCATAATCTTTCATGCTGACAAAACAAACCTTTCCGAGTCGTGTGGTCCATTCAAAACGGTGACTTAAAGCTCTACTGGACGCTTCCGTGAGAACGGCCACGGGACTACCGATTATTTTGACTTTGAAAGGTAGAATAGCATTCGTTTTTATTATACCATAAACCTCCAGGATGCGGGTGTCACACACATAAATTTCAGAAAAATGCATGAAATCTTTATTTGAATCAATAGTACGGTCCATATAATTTAATGTTTGAAGATTATTTCATGCAAATGTTGACCTTGACTGCGCCTCAAATGGTCCATCCGCTTAGTCCAATTTTGGCATTTCCACGTTTTTGAGTAACAGAGGCCCAATTGCTGCGAACGGTGACGAATCGATAATTGATGGTCATCATTAACACTGGCCGATACAGCTGCGATATTGTCTTCAGTTCGCACTCGACGTAAGCGTGTTGGTGGTTTAATGTCCAACAACGTAAATTTGGTGTGAAATTTAGTCACAATAGCCCGAATAGCCGCTGACCATAAAATGGAAGCGCGCGATGAACTTTCTTAACAGAGCACGCATTTTGATAATAAAATTCAATAATTTGCAAGCGATGATCGTTTGTAAGACGATTCATGGTTAAGATATTTGTCAGTGAAACAAAACACGAAACGTGCGTCAGCTGTTTAAACCAGTGTTGCCAAAAAGATAATAGCTAAAAAATCACTCTTTGCTTACTTGATATTGGGTATGCACATTAGGGGTGGAATAGTTTTGTATGGGAATTTTTGGACATTTTGGAGTCATACCCAGAGTTAGTATATACTCCACCTCCAGGATGGGGGTAAACTAACTTTGTCATTCCGTTTGTAACACCTTGAAATATCGACCTGGGACCCTATTGTTGATCGTCATAAAATTCTAACACAATTTAGCCATCTAAACGAAAGGAGCTAGGGCATCCAAATTTTCCCAAAATACATCTAATAGTTGTAGATCGGTTGGGATTGCAACTGGGCGAAATCGGCCCAAAGGGAAACATTGTTCCCTCACAAGGACCAAAAATACCCATAACGACCCCTAATATTTTAGTGTATTTAAGCATATTTTTTCAATATATTTGCTAATACTTACTTGATATTGGGCATGCGTATTCCCCCTACAACAAAAACATGCACCATAGAGTGACTATTCGTAGGGGGCGTAATGGGAAAAAGGGATAAAAATGGTACCTACCAAACGACAACAGCCAGAAACACGAAATTCGGTGTGTACATTCCTCTAATTGGGTAGAAACATAATATAAATGTATTTTTTCCAAATTCGTACTAAAATGGTAAAATGGGAATAGAGGGATAAAAATGGTACCAACCAAACGGCTGCCCCTAGAATAATCAAATTCGGTGTATACATTCCTCTGATTGCTTACACACGTAAAATAAACGGATGTTTCGAAATTCATACTTTTTGGGGTTGAAATGGAAAAGGGGGATACAAATTGTGCCAACCAAACAGAGCCATGGAATTCGGAATATACATCCCTCTGACTGCGGAGACAGCAAAAATAAAAAGATTTTTTAAAAATTCGTACTTTATAATGGGAACAGAGCGATAAAAATGGTACCCGCTAAACGGCTACAGCTAGAATGATGATAGAATCCCTCTAAATACATGTAAAGAGATTTTCGAAAGTCGTACTTTTAAGGGTGTAAACGGGGATAAAAATTGTACCAACCAAATGGCCCCAGCTAGAATCGCAGAATTCGGTTTATATATTCCTCTGACTGCATAGTCGCGAAATGAAAAAGATTTTCTAAATTATTACTTTATTTTTTTACTTTTACGACAAAAATGGAAAAATTATAAAACTGGTAGCGAGAAAAATGCTAGAATCATGAAGTTTTGTTATCTATATTTTTCCTTGAAAGTACGAATATGGAAAAATATTTTATTTTCTACGCAGTCACAGAAATGTATGCTCCGAATTTCATGCGGTACCATTTTGGTTGGTACCATTTTTATCCCCTTTTCCCATTTTCATCCCAAAAAATACGAATTTCGAAAATTCCATTTATTTTACGTGTCTACGCAATCAGATGAATGTATACACCGAATTTCATTATTTTAGGTGCAGGGATTTGGTTGTTACCATTTTTTTGTTATAGGGGGAATGGGCATACCCAATATCAAGTAAGTACAAGCAGACATAATGAAAAAATATGCTTAAATACTCTAAAATATTAGGGCTTATTATGGGTTTTTTCAGTCCTTGAGAGAGAAAAATTTTTCCCTTTGGGACAATTTCGCCCCATTTCAATCCCAACCGATCTACGACTATAGGACGCATTTATGGAAATTTTGAACGTCCTAGCTCTTTTCGTCTAGATGCTAGCGTGCTTTCAACAGACGGACGGACATGGCTAGATCGTCTTAGAATTTTATGACGATCAAGAATATATATACTTTATTGCGCCTCAGGTCGATATTTCAAGGAGGTGGAGGGTATAAAAACTTCATCTTCAAGGTCAAAATCGCAAATGTCGTCGAACAAGTCTTATAGGCTGTAGTGTGTGTAATTAGCGTATACGTGCTATTGATTAAGGATAATATCACTCATACGCACTGTAGTCGGACTGACCATTAACAGATGCAGTCCTGCAAGATATATTTTCCCCTACCTAAACGTTCTTAAGAATCATTCCTATGAGGTTAAAATGTTCTAGAAAGTTGTTTATTGGGATCTTAGGAACATTTTCGTAGTTTATTGTTTCCTTGTTTCTCCAGAACAGTGGAGAAAAAATTAAAAAAACGATTTTTTTTAAATTTTTTTTTGCGATGTTGACCCTGAAGATTAAGTGTTTTTTAATTTTATATGTACACATATTTTGTCCCATTTCATCTCTAAAATTATAATGAATGAAAACGAACAAATAATACTATTAATCGAACGACTGTAGGTGAAGCCATGAAATTCGTTGTATACATCATGTCGACGAGCATCATAAAAGCAATTTTCCAAAATTTTCAAAGTTGGGAAAAAAAAAAAGAATAATATTGGTGTTAAGAATCATTCCTAGGAGGTTAAAATGTTCTAGAAAGTTGTTTATTGGTATCTTAGGTTCGTTTTCGTAGTTGATTGTTTCCTTGAATATTGAACGGTTTGCCACCTATGGGCCTGACCAACATAAATGAATTTATCAATATTTTGCGAAAGGGAATAAAAAAATGGTCGAATCAACCCATAAATCAGGGGCGCATTTTCATTGGCTATGTTCATAGCCAACCAAAGACAGTTAAATGAAAATTAACACAACTTTTAATAAACTAGACATAGATTTTATTAACAAAAAAACAATAACAATACATACCCCACAAAAATAATTAAACATTAGTTATTATTAAAACCAACACCACGATTAGATCAGACATTTATACCAGCAAATGGGGGAACACTCCACGACTACCACTCAAAGGTCCCTGCTTACCGCCACATACGATTTGACATCTGCCTTCCAGTCATTGTAGGCAGCCACCTTCATGCGGAACATGTATTCACCAAGTGGCAATGGCAAATAATTGAAAGAACTTTCCTCGAGAACGAAATTGTCCACAATAATGTCATGCTGGAAATGAGATCCAAATCCAAATTCAATGATAAATGAAAATTATAAAATCGTGATATACTCACGTCATAGGGACAGGTGTGATTAAAATTTGCACTCTTCAGGGACATATCGAAAAATACTTTGACAAATGGATATCTTTTACGATTTGCCTGATATTGGCAAAAATCGACGGTGATGTCGTAGAGAAATGGTCGGAATCCGTTGGCCTTCTTGTGAAGCGACAAATTTAGCTGAGCAAACAAAAGAAACGAAAAAATACCCAAGGCCGATGAATAACAAAGACTGGGAAATATCAACACTGTCGAGTATATTTTTTGATTATTCATCACAATGTCTGATAATTTACGAATACAAATCTAGATGTTTAATTTTTTAATGTCCCTCTTTGAATATTCGATTGTCTTAAAACTTACCGTGACATTAGTCACCGGCACCTGCAATAACTTCACATGAACATTCAATGAGATAACGCCACGTCGTATCACTTTTAGATCGCATTTCGAGAATGTCGCAAAATCCGGACGAAGTTCATCACATTTTAAGTTGGTAAATCGAACGGATGGCTCGATCACACTTAGACTGGAGCAGAACAGCAGAAACGTCCAAATTGATTTCATGTTGCCGACTGATTGTAGTGGCTTTCAATTCCAGAAAACGTTGCGTAAAATTGTAATATCGGCGAAAAAATAATTGTCTTTTAAATTGCAGAGTAGTAGCCTTGAAAATAATTAAAATTTGCTGAAAGTTCAATGCAAATGCAATGTCGGTGGAAAAATTAAATGTCCATTAAATGCAATTTGGGAGATGCGAACTGCAGGATAGATATTTATATGGATTTACACAAACGCTTTCTAAATAACGATAGAAGTATATTAGACCGACTCATTTTGAAAAGTGCAAACGTTTCCCCCTAAAAATTCATTTTTTTTTTTGTATAAAGAATTCAATATTTTTATGAAAACCCTAAAACCGACTAATTCGACTAATTTTGAAAAGTGGAAAGTTTCCCCCTAAAAATTCATTTTTTGGGATAAAGAATTCAATATTTTTAACGGTTTGGCTTTCTAAATAATAATATAATTATATTAGACCGACTCATTTTGAAAAGTGCAAACGTTTCCCCCTAAAAATTCATTTTTTCTTTGGGATAAAGAATTCAATATTTTTATGAAAAACCTAAAACCATTTTAAGAGTTAGTTTAAAAACGGTTTAGCTTTATGTTGATAGTACCGAAGCGTTTTAGCGTTTAATCACAAAACGTCTCAATCTTTGATTTTGAGAGTGGCAACTATTCAAATTATTTCCGTGAGTCGCTCCAATATACAGTGTCCAATATACCGAAACGTGATGAGATGAAGTCAGACTGCAAATTATATGTGCTATTTTTTTTTACAGATTTTTATGTTAAGCGAAAGCCACTCTTATTTCGTCAAATTGTACGATTGTAAGATTATATATATTAGGTTGAGTCGCGGTCCATACAAATTGAAAAGCAGTTTCCAGCCACCCCACCAAAAATATAGTTTGGATTGTTTAATGAAAATTTGCAAAATATTTCCTTCCTAGATCAAGTCAAGTCTGTATTTTCAGGAGCGTTTACCCTATTATTGGACGTTTAGATTTATATTTTGTGATTTTCAAAAGGACAGCTAAAAACTCATATTTCTAGGAATCATTTTCTAAAAGATGCTATAAGGAATAAATAATTGATGAATATCGGTCGAAAAATGACGTCACTGACCAGGGCCGTGCGCAGGATTTTCCCTTGGGGGGGGGGGGGGATGGTTTAATCTAGTTTTACAAAAAATAAAGCAGGTGAAAATTCTGTTAATTATATTAGTCAATTTTCAATCAATGTTCAATTTTTCTCGTGAAGTCTATTCAGTCTATTGCACAACGATAAATGACGTTAATTTGATTATGTGTGATTACGTGAGCGTTTGGCAACCATTCATATTTTATAACCAGGATCTACGAGAAATATTTTGATACATTCAGCGGCAAAATTGCATTTCAGTAATCCATCTATCTGTGCACTCAAAGGAATTTGTCAGTAAAAGAAAGCAGGAAGCCTACAAAATAAGAGATTTTCTGCTGAAAAATAGAAGCAGATTTGCTGAGATGGTAAACAGCTGTTTGCTGTTTTTAGCAATAGAGAAAAAACTTTAAGCATATGTACAGAACAGTATGACCACTTAAATATACATATTAACAACACTTTTTGAATAGAAGTTATTATAAAGCGATTTACTACCACGGAAAGAAATTACGATTGTCTTCTTAATTATACGCATATTGTCCCAAGCTAATATAAAAGGAACGCTTATCTATTTTTATATTTTAATTACCAGCAGTCAATTTTAGCAGACTGCAAACTCTTTAGCAGTGTGAATGGCGATGTAAGATTGCAGAATAACTGATGTTATGCCAAAACTGTTGCAATAGCAGAAAAGTGTCTGCTGATAGGCAGCAGACTTGTTCGCTAAGTATAGAACTTTTTCTTTCAAATAGTTGCTTGAAATACATATATATTTTGAAGAAATATAACACAAAAAAAACGTTCGAATTCCTCGGCGCTTGACCCCTCTCCAGGCCTCGCATTTTTTTTATGATAAATGCTGAAAATTGGATATGCGTGTTGACAAAGTATGGGCGTAAATATGATGTTGAATGAGTTTTGGGGTTTTTAATTTATACAGGAGTTACATGAGTAAAAAGGATGTTTACTCAAAATCTTTATACCCATATTCCGATTAAATAAAAATATTTGGAAATGTTTCTTCATTTTTATGATCTTCCATATATATATATTCAGCTAAATACACGTGAGCATCGCTTCTGAGTTTCTTTTGTGGGAAAAATTAGTTTGTTTGCGGTAAACATGTCATCAGTTGTTGTAAATGAACAAAGAGAAATATGTTTTCATATCGAGGGCTTATATACATTAGAATGGGTCACGAAAATAAATTGCAGAGGTCACCCCCCCCCCCCCAGAAATAAAGATTGGATTGTATAATGATGATCTGCAAAATATTCCGTCACTGGGTCAAGCCATCTGTGAGCTAAACGCTCCAGAAAACACCTCTAAACATCATGTTTTTCCCGTGTAATTGTTTTTATGTCCCAAATTTTTTTTCTGAATGAAGGGTCTATTAACCCTTGGAAGTACTTTGAATAAAAATTTTTATTCTTGTCTTAGAATAACTCATTGGTAGAATTATTGGGCGTTTATATTGATTCTTTGCGGGTTTTCAGGATGACAGATACAAACTCATATTGCTTGGAAACATTTTGTAAGAGGTGTAATGAAACATAATTAGGATGATTTAATACCTTTCGAATGACA